>PISX010015362.1:0-49854 GCA_004024625.1 Mellivora capensis | reverse complement strand
TATGGTGGAAAAACTTCCTTTGGATACACATGGCTTGAATAAAATGATTCCTCTGGAGAACCTACAAGGTAAGCTCAGCTTTCATTCACAACAACACAACTGTTTATTTTAAATCAAATCTCTTATTTACTCATTTCATTCATCATTGTAGATCTAATCTAGGTTAAACCTCAAAAAGTTTCAGTATATTCACTATCAATCTTAAACACTTTTTAAAAGTAAAAACTGTTTGATCAGTGATAGTTATCAATTCCATTTTGTAGCCTATATAAGACTTTCTAATCCTGAGATTTTTATAGATGAAAAGACACTAATGCTTCTTGACTGCCTACTAAGGACCAGGCAGTGTGCTACTGGGGGCTTTTAAAGATTTCTTTACAATATGCTTTATTTTTTCCCATCTTTGAAGAGTACTCTGATGTTAGCACAAATGGTATATGATATAGCCTATGAATTTGTTGCTAGTTCTCACTTTTCTAATTCAACATAGTATCAGAAAAGAAAGCACCAAAAGTACCATGCTTGTTCCTCACTATTTATTATTTACTATTACCTTACTATTTAGTATACTTTTTAAGGAGTGATTTTCAATGTATCAGCCCTGTGAAATGTGTTTAAAGTTGTATTTTGGGGGGGCGCCTGGGTGGCTTAGTGGGTTAAGCCTCTGCCTTCAGCTCAGGGTCCTGGGATCAAGCCCCATATTGGGCTCTCTGCTCAGCGGGGAGTCTGCTTCCCCCTCTCTCTCTCTGCCGGCCTCTCTGCCTACTTGTGATCTCTCTCACCCTCTGTCAAATAAATAAATAAAACCTTTTTAAAAATTTAAAAAAAATAAAGTTGTATTTTTGAACTTTTACTATTTTAATTATAAAATGACCCATGATATTGCATAAAAGTTAGAAAACATAGGTAAACTCTATAAATAGATATGAATAAAAACTGCTGCAGAAGGGAAGGGGGTTGAAGAATGGGGTAATCAGGTGATGGGTATTAACGAGGGCTCATATTGTGATATATGCAACTGGGTGATACACGCAACTAGTGAATCATTGAATGCTACATCAAAAACTAATGATGTACTGTATATTAGCTAATAGAACATAAAAATAAAATAAAATAAAATAAAATATGAATAAATAAATAAATAGAAATAAAGCAAGCATGTTAATCTCCAAAAAAAAGAATAAAGGTTTCACATTTAATGTTGTTAACTTTAAAGATATGTCTATCTTTTTTTTTAAAGATTTTATTTATTTATTTGACAGAGATCACAAGTAGGCAGAGAGGCAGGCAGAGAGAGAGGGAAGCAGGCTCCCTGCTGAGCAGAGAGGCTTGATCCGAGGACCCTGAGATCATGACCTGAGCCGAAGGCAGAGGCTTAACCCACTGAGCCACCCAGGCGCCCCAAAAGATATGTCTATCTTAATTAAACCAATAAACAATTTAAATACTGAAAAAAACTGGTACGAAGAGAATTATATATATATATATATATATATATACACACATATATATATATTAAGACTATTTCTTTATTAAAGAGCATTTTATGAATTGATTTATTCAGCTATGGATACACAAGACTGACAGATAACAGTCATTGTAGTGCTGAGAGGAAAGCACAATTAGTATTTTGCTCACACAGATCTCTACGGAGCAAGAGCACCAACTACAGTAATCCCTGCCCTTACCCATGGTTGTGCAGTTACCCAAAATCAACCCCAGTCTGGAAGCACATGATCCTCCTTCTGTCAGAACAGTCAGAGCTGAGCAGGGTGACCCAAAGTCCAGCAGTTCCCTCCAAGACAGTTCCAACCTGATAGCCCGAATCTCCATTACCCGCATTCAATTACTGCTCCACAAACTTTGTCACAGGTTGATACTGATTCCATGGTGTGTCCTGGTTCTACTGCCATTGCCATTCATTCAAGTATCCTGCAAATACCATGTACTCTGTAACACAGTAGAGATGCATAGATTGAAAAGATGTGGCTTCTGTCATCAAGGAGCTGGATCATGAAAGCAGGTAAATAGGCATCAAGAGCAGATGCATGATTTTAAGCACCCAGTAACAATGTTCTTTGATGAAAATTGCCACTACCCTAACATATATCAGAGTATTTGACTAGTAAGTATGCCTGCCTAGTATTCAATTACGTTTTCTATTGCATTCTTTTTACATGCTTGCCTTTTAGCATATGACGACAATGCTCAAGTTCTTTTTATTGAAGTGTCAGTGATGTTACCTTTTCAATAAATTGATTTTAATTGCAAATGTAGACACACTTATACAAGGCAATACCAGCCAGTAATGCAAAATGAATAAACAACTGGTACATGCAGAAATATTGATGAGTACATTATATTGTGTGAGAGAAACCAGATGCAAAAGAAAAATACCATATGGTTCCATTTGTAGAGAACTTCATAAGTGCTAAAAGTCATACATCATGAAAAAATTAATAGCACTTACCTATGGGAGAGAAAGAATTGACTGGAAAAGGGCATGAGAGGACCCTCTAGGGTGTTGGAACCATTCTGTATCTTGAGTTGGTAATATTTAAATGGGTATATATAAGTTTGTCAAAATTCATGTAACTATTTATTTAAAATTCATACATTTTTGGAAACATTTTACTCAGAAGGAGAGTGTGTGTGTTTGGGGTAAAAAGAATGGACATGCTATATTGAGTTATGGCAATTTGAATAAGACTAAAAACTGTCTCTCCCAGCACCTCCTGTCCTGTGTGGCCAAGACATCCTTGGGCAATTCAGGAGGCATCTGTGAAGCAGAAGTCTTCATTCTCCAGAGGCATTTGTGGGTAGACATCATGTAAGTTTGTCATAGAGGAGCCCAGCAGGTTCCAGATGCCCTTGCTCTCCTTTGCTCCATATCCGGCTCTTCTTTTTGACTGGCAGCTGTTTCCAAAAACACACCACAAACTTCCCCTTAGCACTTTCAGCTCAGACACAAACATATTTGGCTTCTCAGATGTTCCTGCTATACTGTTGCCAGTTAAAATACAAGACACCCAGTTAAATTTATGTTTAAGTAAACGATGGAAAAAATCTTAGTACAGCTCATCTATTGAATGGGATATACTTGTACTAGAGATTATGTATTATTTCCCTGAAATTCAAATGTAATTGTATGCTCTGTGCTTTACATTGTGAAGTCTGGCAACCTTACCCTGCATGACCCCCACCCCTTTTTTTAAAGATTTTATTTGTCAGAGAGAGTGTACAAGCAGGCAGAGCAGTAGGGTCCCCACCTTGTAAAGAACCTTATAGGGGACTTGATCCCAGGACCCTGGGATCATGACCTGAGCCAAAGGAGGCACTTAACTTAACTGACTGAGTCACCCAGGCATCCCTTATCCTACAAGTTCTGACTGGGTGTCTGTACCTGAGTGTCTGATAGAATGGATTAGTGCCTCTCCCTCCTCATTTTAGACCTTTACTTTCCTAGGTTGTCACGTATGAGTGTAAGGTCTACAAAATATAATTAATTATTATAATTAAACCATAAATCCTTGATTCATATGATTCTTACCATGGTCCTGTTTCTCTGACCAAATTTTAACAATGGTGCAGCTGCTCTAAGATTGCATGTTTCACCTCTTTTACCCCTGGAGTGCAGATCTCTGTAGAGGACAGCTTGGCTTCACATTTACATAGGTATGTTTCAAATTTGGCTTTTCTCATCTTTTGACAGGTATTAGCTCACCTTGGAAGGACCATGTGTTTTAAAATCTAACCAGCCTGGGAGTCAATCTACTTACTGGTTAGTGATCTTAGGCACATTCGATAAACTTGCTTTACAAATCTTCATTCTGGGCTTGATAATCCCTACTTTATACAATTACCATGAGGATTATTCCACATACGTAAATCCTAACAGAGCAACTGCCACAAAATATTTTTCACAAGATGTTTTGTCTTGAGGGAAGAACAAATACTTCTGCTTCTAAAATGTTTAATTTTCATAATCTAGAGGCTTGCACAAGTTTTGTGTAGAAACCTTTTCAGCCCTCTGGCTCCTGGGAAATATATTTAAATTATTGAAGTCTTTCATTTAGTTATGAACTTGCAATGCCCTTTCTTCCCTTAGAAAGCAGGCACACTCCAGCATTTATTTTAAGACTCAGTATGTTTGAGCTACATATATATAAGTCATATTTGATTTTGCTGACATGTTTACATTTCAGGATCATAGAAACTGGTTGTTTCAGATGATTTTAGTTTGTGGTATTTTGTTTAAATCCCCGAAGGAGTGGGAGAACCTTTATGAAAACCCAAATTTTTATTTGTCTTTTAACTTTGGCAAGAGAAAGAAAACCAAGTCTGGAAATAATAAAAATTTAGGGCTGATGTAGTGCCAAAATAAGGAAGGGATGAGTCACAAAAGAGAAAAAAGTTTGAGCAGGGTCATATTCAATGACATTAAGGAGTTATTATTTTAAAGTGTGATTATGGTATTATGTTTATGTTAAAGGAAATAATCCTTATCTTTTAGAGATTAAAAAGAAAACAGAAAGGTTGGAAAGCATTGTTCGACTTTGTGGAATTATGAATATCTCATCCAAAGTCAGGTGACCATGGTATAACCAGAGACACTAAGGTTCTCGGCTCCCCCTGTTGGGATCTGGAGAGAAGCATTCTGGATAGAATCAGAGATTGAGTCACTCTGACAATAAAAGTGATGACAGAAGACAGCCTTGAAATAAGGAGAGATACCATTTTTTTGGAAAATACGCAGAAAATGTTCCTGATCTTTTCTTTTTCTTCTTCTATGAGCAATCACCTTCTCCCTAGCTACATCATAAGTTCTGATGATGAATCCTTTCATCCTAACCTCCAACTTGTCTATCTTCTCAATTCACCACTCCAGATAAAGGCACAAATCTGCTCCCACCACTTTCACAAAGCTTCGAGAAACATTTCACCTTCCCCAACTGTTTGTTCTCAGTTCTTTTGTAATGCTTTTCTTCAAAAGATCTTAGGGAATACAGGGTTATCTTAAATCTCTTTCTTTACTTGTTCTTCTTGTGCTTCCCCGTCAGTTATTGAGTGATCATCTACCCAGCTCTATCTTCTCTCATCCAGAAAAGTGTCTCAGACGCATTCGTTTTATTACTGTTATTATCTTTTTCTTGAGATGTTGTGGTAGTTTCTTAATCATTCTGTCTTCAGTATTTCCCCCCAATTAATCTAACCTTATATTAATGATGCAATGAAAATGTGCTTTTAAAAGATGCCATTCCTTGATTCATACTTCATGTAGTTCTTCTTGATCCATAGGAAAAAAAATCTAATTTCCTTATGCTAAAATATCTATATAGGTATTATCCACTTATCATATATCACAGTTGTTATACTACAGTCTCATTGCATGTGTATTTCTCTGCACCTAACAATGTCTGCACCTAACATCTCTCAATAAATACATATTAAATAAGAAGTAACAGTAATAATAATAAAAGCTATGTTTTTGAGTGTTTATTATGTGTCGGGTACTAGACTTAATATATTACATATAAAATCTCATTCAAAGCTCAAAATAATTATTTAAGGAAGGGACTTTTACTATTTCCATTTTTACATAAGAGAGGACTGAGTCACAGAGAGGCTAATCAGTTTGCCCAAGTCTGTAAGTCTACCACACTGAATTGATTCAACTGATTCATCAGCAAACATTTATGAAGCATGTACTATTTGCCAAGTACTTTTCGGTGTTATTTTTGTGTTAGTGATAGATTGGTAAACAAAACAAAGCCCCTGCTTTCATGAAACTGTAGTATTGGGTGGACTGGGCTGAGGGAAAATAAGGGCAAGAGATAATGGGCTTTGTGGATCATGGAATTTCAATATTTCAAGTCCCATTTATGCAGGTACTTATTTAAAATAGTCATGGAGAAAAGTCTAAGAAAAGTATGATTAACAGGAAGCAAGTATTGCAATCCATCAGAAACAATTGAGATCAATGAAGCCATTCCTTTTCAAAACTTAACAAATGGATTTCATCCATGTATTCCTTTGTGCATAAAGCTGTGAGAGAGGGCCTCAAATCATGGCAGATATAAACTAAAAGAAAGAAGCAGTCTCCAGAGCAGACCATAGCTTCTGTAGTGAGAACACAGCAACAATCCAACAGTTTTAGCTCCTCACAAATACGAGCAGAGACTCATTCCCCCTTGCTCAAACATGGGTCTCCAGAAGAGTGACACTATTGGATTTTTAAAAATCAAAATTAAGTGGACATTTATGTTAGGCAGAGGGAAAAAAGCAGATCATGAGGGAAGAATTTAGGTATCATAAGGGAGGTGATCCCAGAAAGTACAATGAAGATGTAGGAAAGTAAGTCAGGTAGGGAGGCAGAAAAGGAAGAAAATTTGTGTTAATGACAGGGTTACCACTCTGAGCAACTGATCTGAGTCTCACTGACTCTCATACTGAGCACATCTCAGAATTCCAGGACTCAAATGGCCCAGAGTTAAGTATTTTGTCCACAGACCACAAACCCTCTCTGGTTGAGAGTTGCTCCTGGGTCATTATCTCCCAGAACTTTTGTCTCTCTCTGCTCTTGGGGTCAGATTAATCACTCAGATACAGAGTCAAAAGTGCTCAAGGGGAAAGCAGTAGGCATAATGGGGACTTCCCACGAAACTGCAAGTGCAATCCAGGGAATGCTGAGGGGACACGACAGGGTACCCAGCTTCGGCTGTTACAAACCAGGAAAAGGATCAGTCACCTTTGGTTCTTAGGCAGTCATACTCAGAGACCTGTCAACTAACTCAAGGGCCAATTCTATACTTTTTAAATTTATGGAATCTCTGTAAAGGGAAGTACAGTGAGATTAAGACTTTGATCTATATGATACTAAGTTCTCATCAAAAATAAAAAAATCTAGCAGAGTTATTCCTAACATTTCACCTGGTTCTTCATGGTGAATCAACATAGAGATATTAGGCCAAAGATAAACTTCATAAATTTGGATTGAGCTTTTCAAAAGAAAACACAAAATAATCAGTGCCTCTTTTTTCCCTCAGCATAGTCTGTAATCTAATACCTCTTCTCAGCATGCTGCCTTCAATCCCACTATACAGTAAAGTAGAATTCTTTGTTCAGTGAGAGATAGTTCTATTATTTAGAAATTTGTCATAAAGTATAGAAATGAATATATATGTTCATATTCTGGTAATATCTACCAAAGATAACTTTCATCATCTTGTACAACTGAAATATTATTCTAATTTTCTTCTATTCATGGCATAAGAAAAATTCCAATGGCCATATAAGTCAACAAAGTTGAAAATTTGAACGAAATCTTCATATAGATCAGCAAGAATAAGACACTGAAAATAAGATTCATTTTCAAGTTATTACTAAAGACTATAAATAATTTTCTGAGTTTTATAAGGAACAAATGTATACTTTCTTCTAAAAATTGGAAAATTAGCCCATTGAATATATAATTAATAAGTGATTTAGCTCATTTTCACAAATTACCCATATAATGTGCATTTGGAATAATTACCATTGTCTGACTAGAACTGTGCATTTTCTTTCCTGCTCACCAGTAATTCAACACTCTGTATAATTATAAAGGCATTTTTCTTTCCTTTTGTATTTTTTACCTTATCCTTGCCAGCTTTGCTATTTGGCTTTTATTCTTGTGAGAGCAATTATTACAGATATAGACTTAAGCTACAGCAGAGTTCCTATCACTATTTGTTAGCCAAGGTTATTCTTCTACAGAGGTAATTAATGTCGAGTGATGGCTATCGAAAACTTGATGGGGAGTTTCCCTTGTCCCTGGATGGCCCTTTATCCAAGCCTTATTTTTTTTTATTGTGTCATTAAGAAAATACTATTGATGTAATTCATTCCTATGTCGCAAATCTTGATGGACTCTGATTTCTGTTGCAAAACCAGAATTGGGGTAAGAGACCCTTTTCTGATTCCAGTGGCAGGGGGATGCAAACCCATGACTAAAGTTCAGATAGCCAGATACTTTGAAACTTGAATCAGTCATCTAAAGATGAAGTTTGGAGGGGCGCCTGGGTGGCTCAGGGGGTTAAAGCCTCTGCCTTTGGCTCAGGTCATGATCCCAGGGTCCTGGGATCCAGCCCCACATCGGGCTCTCTGCCCAGCACGGAGCCTGCTTCCTTTCCTCTCTCTCTGCCTGCCTCTCTGCCTACTTGTGATCTCTGTCTGTCAAATAAATAAATAAAATCTTTAAAAAAAATAAAGATGAAGTTTGGAATTCATTTCCTGTAACATTGACCATGGTAGTGGTGGTGTCCTACAGTAGTAGTGAGTTACTACTCACTACTGGAATAAGTATGTTGGCAGTGCAAAGGATAGTGTGTTCACCAGACCATTTTTGGAATGTGGCCCTGACTGGTTTTCCTACTTCCTAAACTCCCACAATTCCAGACTTCAATTCTTAAGACTTCCCATTGCTTCTATGACATGTTCAATATCCTTCCAGTAATTTATTTTTATGCTTAAATATATCTTAATCATATTTTGTTGCTTGTAAACTACTGTCCCAACTAAAACATATATTTTATTATAATGTTAATAATAATGGTGATTTCTTAAATGTGTAAAATTTGTCTGTTTTCAAAGTACTTTCACATGCATTATCATATTTTAGCTTTATTGCAAGGTACATTATTGCAATATATTTATATATGTACTATATTTATTACAGTATAATTGATATATTAAAAATGACACATAGTTAATGTATACAGTTTGGTGAGTTTGCATTTCCCTGGTGATTAGGTGATTAGTGATGTGAGCACTTTTTCATAAACCTGTTGGCTATTTGCATATACTCATAATGCTATCACCACAATACTATCACCACAATAAATATATCCATCACTTCCGAAGTTTCTTTGCTTTTTATGTATATGATAAAAACATCTAATATAAGTCTTACCCTCTTAAGTTTTTTTTAAAGTTTAAATGCCATTGTTATCTTTTGGCACTATGTCATACAATAGATCTCTAGAACACATTCATCTTATATAACTATAACTTTATACTAATTGAACAAGAACTCCCCATCCCCCCTCCTCCAGTATCTGGCAAGCACTAATCTAGTTTCTGCTTCTGTAAGTTTGACTGTTTTAGATAACTCATATAAGTGGAGTCATAACAGCATTTTTCCTCCTTTGGCCATTTTATTTCACTTAGCATAACATCTTTCAGGTCCATCTATTGTTGTTGCAAATGCAACTTATAGAATGGGGGAGAATATTTGCAAACATATATTTATTAAGGATTTAACTTCCAAAATATATTAGAAAGTCTTACAAATTAATAGCAAAAGAACAACAACAAAAGATTTAAAAATGGGCAAAAAATTCAAGTAGATAATTCTCCAAAGAAGACATACAAATGGCCAACAGATACATTAAAAGGTGTTCAACATCATTAATAATCAGAAAGATGCAAATCAAAACTACAATAAGATATCACCTCACAACCAAAAACAAACAAACAAAGGATAAGTGTCGATGAGGAGGTTGTGGAGAAGTATGAAACTTATCCACCACTGGCAGAAATATAAAATGGTGTGGCTGCTATGGAAAACACTAAGACAACTTCACAAAGATTTAGAAAAAGAACTACCATATGATCTAGCAATCCCATTTCTGGGTATATACCCAAAAGCGGAATTATATTTGTTCCATAATATCAGATGAACATAATGAGCCCGAGAGAGGCTAAGTAACTTTGTGAATTCGTGCTGTTAGTAAGCAACAAAGGTTGAAATCTGGTTTCCTGACACACTCCAAAATTTTCTTAGACCATGCTTCCTTTTTTAGAATTGCAAAGCCTACAATTTATTTCATTAAAAGTAAATCCATCAATTACAAAATCTTGTCCAGATCAAACCAGTACTGATTGGACAAACCAATGGATGCTTAACAAAATATGTTACATTTCTCTGGCTTTTAAGGCATACACCCTGACAAATACACACTGTCTTTTCTCTCTCCACACTTCGATGTTTCCTCAAGGATCATAACAGTGAAACAATTATTGATTTAAAATGTAATATTCAGGAATTCTAGGATGAAGTCACTTTTAGAGATTCAACTTCTAAGGCAATCAGAGAACTTTTGAATGTCAGGAGGACACCAAGACAATGCTTATAAGCTGATTGGAAACTTCTAGCATCACAAACTAATGTTGGAGTACAATGTTGGTTCCAGTTCAAGTTATCCTCTTTGAGATCCATGGGTTTGTTTTCTGAAAAATATGTTAAGGAATGATAAATCTTATGTACACTTTAAGTGCGGGTAGTATATAAAATATAATTACGTTCACGTATTTTTTACCCCCACTATTGAGTAAAAACGTGCTTGATTGGTTTGTTCATAATAACTACACTGAAAGTCAACAATGGTTCAAAATTGCAGCTCTACTAGAGCTCTGAAGTTGTGACCCTCAGGCAAGATTAATAAATTTCTTAAAAAAATACACATTTTGTTTGGGGCAGAGGGGAGAAATGTGAATTTCTGTTTCATTAGGCTGTCTTCTAGGTGACATATTTTGGTGTATCAGTTAGAAATTAGTGTGAAAAATGTCTATTAAGGGGTATGCTTGGGACCAACACCTGTTGGAGGAAAAAGAAAACAGGTTTTGACAGAGGAAAAAACCAAATTGCAATGCAGTCTCCATGAAGGCTTTTGCTGACCCTGAGAGGAGTACTGAGGATGGGAGGAACCCCAGAGCTATTGGCTGTTTAAACAAAGAGGACCAAACTTTTATACTCACACATCTCTTGTCACTAAATGTTGGCCACCCCAGGAAATAGTCATGATCTTAGGCCAGGTGATACTCTTGAGTTGAGGTAATCTCTGAAGGGAATGATAGTCAGCATCCTAGAAGGTGGGCGAAACAATCCTTCTTTCTGAATAGCCTTCTAGGTGATGCATAGTAGTGTCCACCACAGAATGTGTCAAGTGAAGTGCTACTGAGTGGAGAAATCAAGGTCTAAGAACTGAACTTTGAATTAAGTCTGGTAGACTGGATCGAATCTATTTTCTCATTGCAGCCTAGAGGATGTCACCCTTTAAATTCTTTCATCCTGGCTCATGGGCCACATTTTTGAGTTAGGAATAGAGTTAGTTTCTTCTAAAACATCTGGACTGTGCAGAGGACGTATCGAAAGTTTTATGAAAATAGAGGTAGTTGCCAAGAGAAAGGAAAGTGTGTTTTGGGGAGGTATCTACAGTGCCCCCAAATAGACACTGTATCGCTTAGCTTCTGTGGTGCCACATGGAATATTTAATTTTAATAATTATGCAACAGATCTTTATTTATTGCTAATTTTAGATATGGCACTAGGTCTAGTGGTAAACTAGACCCACAATCTGTCCATTGTCCTTGATCTTATATTTCAAGAGGGAAAAAGAAATAAACAAATAAATAGTTTTATCGATTGTGGGGAGTGTGGTGAAAGAAACAAAGAAAGTAATGTGATTGGCATTAAGGGAAGACGGTATTTCAGAAACGATGGCCAGAGAAAGCCTCATTTAATGGTTCTCTGGTAGACCAGACAAAACCTCACATAGAAGGTAACATTTGTGGCAGTCCTATGTAATTTTTCTATATTTCTTGATAGAGAAAAGGAGAAAAGGAGGGAAAGGAGTAAGGGAAGAAGAAAGATTTATTGAATTATCCTTTTATACTGCTATTCTTATTTTGAACGAAATTAGAATGTATTCTGTTCTGCTGTCATAAAAATTTAGAAATCTTATACCTGTCTCAGGGACAGTTCAGAGAAAATTGCTACATATAAAATTACTATATTTAAATGACTATCAGTGCTCTTGAAACTTCAATTAGCCTGAGTGGTACTCAAAGCCATGCAGCCAGGAAGCAAGATGGTGGGGAGGGGAGAGGAGTGGGTTATGCAGTTGTTTCAAGGATGTACACTTTCATAAAAATATCATGCAGAGCCCAGCATGAAATAGGTATTTAACACATGCTTATTGAAATGCATGCATATTAATACATAATTTTCTATACAAATAGTAACACCAACAAACATATGGACTCTCTACTCAGTGTAATGCTTTCCCCTATATTTTGTCATTGAAGGAAATTGTATAATTAAAAATGATACCAATTCTTAAGGAATAAATGCATAAGCTCTGGGACCACAGAAGAATGTACAAGGAGCAGTATATAAAATTCTTAATTGAATAAGAAATGCATAAAATTGATCCTTTGGTGCTTTAAAAAAAACAACAAATAACACACAAACTTGTTGGTTTGGGGAAATGAAGATAATATTATCTAGTTTATTGGGTATCATTATGGCTTATGAAACCCATTCCAATTTAGTTACATCTGCAGACCATTACAATAAACTTTATTTACCCCACTGATGCAGGCAAAATTGCGTTTCAGGAAATGCACTTTGGATAAAGAATAAAAAGTGTGTTCTAGAAGTGAGCACATGTATAACCAGTAGAGGACTGTGGTAACTAGCGTACAAATATGGTTCCCAAATGAATCAAGACTCTTGGTCTTTTGTACCTTTGTGTGGTCCCCTTCCATACTGATTCAGGGTTGGCCCTGTATAATCAAGAGAATTCAGAGGAAGTGATGCTGAGTGACTTTTGAGATTAGGTCATACCAAGCCTTGCAACTTAAACCTAAGTTTCTTAAGATGTTCCTTCTGGAAGTCAATCCCATGAAAGAATTCTAGCTACTGTGAGACTCCCAGGATCTACAGAGAGGTCACTGAAAGAGAGAAAAAGAGATGCTTGACCAGACCCAGTTATTCTAGCCATTCTAACCCAGGCACCAGACCTATCTTGTGTTTCTAAATTTATTAGACTTGATGGAAGAGAACTGAAAAATCCAGCTCACACCCAAAACTATGGCCCAAGACATATGGCCCCAAACAAGCCATACCAGTCATCTCCAGCCATACCAGCTGCTCCAGGTAAGGACCCCACTTTGTGGAGGGTAAGAGCCTTCCTTCCATGCCCTGACAAAATATCTGAGCCACAGGATATTCACACAATGCAGATAGTTATGGTTTTAATCCACTATTAGCTTGAAATTGTTTGTTACTCCTGAAAATATACCAAAACTAAAATTTGGTACTAAAAGTAGGTTTTCTGTTAAAACAGAAAAGCAAAACGTGGGCCTCTGTATTTGAAACCAAATGTTGGGGGGCAGTGTGAAGGACCTCAAGTAGACAGTGTGTGGCGGTGGAAGGATAATGAGGAAGGTGTCATTGGAGACTGGAGAACAGAAAAATTGTGTTGCACCATGATGGAAAATTTAGCAAAATTGTTGACATAGATAGTGTAGATGAAGTAGTTTTAGACTATGTCCACAGATTCTTGGATATCCCCCTCCTTTAAGAGGTGAAGCTTAATTTTTGAATGTGTGCTAAACTTAATGACTTGCTTCTAATGAAATAAAAAGGAGATGTATTACCTCAGACACTGGATCGTAAAAGGAACTGTGGTTTCTCTCTTTTGGATCGCTTACATGGGAGGAAGACAGCTGTGATGCTAGAAGGACTCCCAGGTTATCCTGTGATACTGACATGTTCAGTGGCAACCAGCGCTGAATGGGGGCATTCTGCCAGTAGCTGTTTGCGGGAGCCATCTGGAATGATGACCCCCCCGGCCCAGTCATGCAACCTCCGCTGGCATCTTGAGTGCAGCCACACGAAAATCCCTGCGCCAGAGCCATCCATGCAAGACACTTTCAAGTTTGTGATCCTCAGAGACTATGTGAGAACGTAAGTTTTGTTTCATTTTGTCTTAATATGCTAAGTTTTGAGGTATATTTTTACACATCAGTAAAAAATATAGAGGGAATATAAAGTAAAAATGCAAAAATTAGTAAATTTAGTAGTTAAAAATTAGTAAAAAAAAAAAAGTCTATGAACTGGAGAATCTGGGTTTAGCAAGTGTTAAGGGAGAATTCTGGGAGTGCCAACTGGTTTCTTTTAGTTGTATATAATGAATTATGGTTGTAGAGAGATGAATTAAAGAAGGAACTCATCACTTTTCAATCTGAATATTGAAGATATATAAAAGAGCTATAACTAGTTTCAGATATCAAAGATTCCCAATGTAAGGAATGGCCTCAAAACAAGGATTTAATCCAGGTCAATAAGACCTCTGTGCCATAATTGGATAAAATTTATAGGGACAGGTAAAGTGTATTTTGCATGTACATGGGATGTGGGTTTTGTTGCCAGAGAGCTGACTGGTAGACTGCATTGTCACAAAGATGGCAACAATATTATCTCCAAAACCACAAACTTCTCCTGAAACATGACCTTTTTAATTCCTAATCAAGAGGTGACATTTATTTTCCACCACCTGGAGTTGACTGAGTTGAGTGTGAGAACCATGGCATACAAATACAGTGGAAGTGATGTTGCATTGGTCCTGGGTGAAGCCCTTGGCTGGTTAGGCAGCTTCCTTCTCCAGTCTCTCAGGTGCCAGACACCATGTAAGAAATGTGATTATCTGAAACCACCATGCTATAAGAAATACAAGCTATATGGAAAGGTCCTACAGGATGGCACATTATGTGGAGAGGCCAAGAACCACTGAAGTACCTATTGTGTGAATAAGAACCTATCTTAGAAGTAGATGCTCCAGCCCCAAACAACCCAGATAAGATGTAGCACCCACCTGAGCTCATCTCTATTTCCTGATCTAAAAATGAATCAGATAAAATGGTTATTTTAAAATACAAATCTAAGAATAACTTGTTAAATAGCAATAGTAATTCCACATGACATTTGGATGATGCTCTAGCAAGAAAACACAAAACAAAACTAGTGACTTGATTCTGGCAACTAAATTACAGTAGAAGTGATGGGATGCCACTTTGGACATTCAGTTATAAAAAGGCTGTGACCTCCATGTTGGTGTGTCCTCCCATTCTCTTTCATTTTCTCTCTCTCTCTGAGAGAAACTAGCTACCATGTTGTGAGTCTGCCTTGGAAAGAGAAAGGCCAACTGTTATGTCATGATGACACTCAGGTTACCAATGAAGTTCTCCATATGGCAAGGAAACCAACCATGTAAGGAAGCTTGGAGGATATTCTGAGGCCTTCCAATAGTCACCTGAGTGAGTACAGAAATAGATCCCCACCTTTACCCCACCACCCCCTGTTGAGCCTTGAGACAACTTGCACCTCAGTAAACGGCTTGAATGCAAACTCTTGAGAGACCTTCAGCCAGAACCGGCCAGCTATGCTGCTTCTAGATTGCTGAACCACAGAACTGATGGGTTAATAAATGTATGTTGTTTTAAACTAGTAAGTTTGGGGTGATTTGTTATGTACCAATAGATAACTAATGCAATTCTCTTCTGTCTTAGACCTTTTTTGTTTTCTGTTGAGAGGTCTCTTCTCTAGTTATTTCTCATTTTACTTTAATCTGTCTTTTCCTCTGCCTGCTTTTAAGAATTTTACCTTTTCCTACTCTTTTAGGAAAAGGTAAAATGTGTCAGGTACAATTTTCTCTGTATTTATCTTACTTGAGGTTCATAGTTATTCTTGAATTATTGTTCTCATAACTCTCTAATGATTTAGAAAATTTCAGCCATGTCTTTCCACATATTGTTTCTCTTTCTGAGACTTCAATTACATATATGGTAGATCCTCTCACTGTATCTTTAGGCTTATCATGTTTGATTTGTGCTTTTTCCATTATCTTTATTCACTTCTTTCTCTATATAGTATTCTGACATATTTTCCATCTTATTGATGATATCCTTAGGTATTTGTAATCCATTGTGAAGCCTACCATTTGCATTCTTAATTTTGATTACTGTGTTTTTCAGTGCCTAATTCTCCATTTTCTTAAATACTATTTTTTTCAGAAGCTCTCAATTGTATCTGTTTCTTTGAAAATATTCAGAATACTTATATTAAAGTCATTATGTAACTCCATTATCTGAAACATATTCAAGATATTATTTTAAAGTTATTGTATAACTCCATTACCTGAGCCCTTTGTGTGCCTGTCTCTAATATTTATATTTTTTCTTTCTTTTTTTTTTTAAAGTAATCTCTCTGCCCAACATGGGGTTTGAACTCGTAACCTGAGATCAAGAGTCACAGGCTCTACCAACTGAGCTAGCCAGAAACTCCCACATTTTCCTTAAAAAAAATTCTTTTTTCCCATGTGGCTGATTCTTTTAGTGTTAATAATATAAATTATATATAATTAAGATAGTATTATGTCTTTTCTACCTCTAAAGGGATATATGTCTAAGACTAATAACTTGCCATGAGCTTAATCTGATTATAAGAAGTAAGATTTCTTGAAGTTGGACTTCATTGCCCTACAGAAGTTGCCATTTCTAGAAATGATCTGGTCTATACTCCTAGAGTGTAACCCTTACTATTGGTATTTATAGGCATTGCTTACTTGGTATCTTCTGAACTCTAGGTCTTGTCACTTCTAGCCTCATGAAATTATCAAGTTCTGATCAGCCTCTCAACTTCTCACTTGCATTTAACATTTTCCAAATACTAGGTTCTTCTTTCTTTTTTTTTTCTTCTTCAGTAACTTATATTCATAAATTTTAAGTGCCTTGTTAGCTTCTTCGTAACTTCAAGTAGATTTTTTAGATGTACTTTGATTAGTTTTTCTATATATTCATGGTGGGAGGATTGATTGATATTTCCTAGTCACCATGCCAGAAATATTCCTTCACACAAATTTTTTTTCTCTCAAGTAAGAGAAAATTCATTTACTTTGTCGGAGCTGCTCCTTTTTCTTTTTTTTTTTAGAGAGAAAAGATAAAAAGTATGTGTGTGTTTTTTGTTCTAGCAAATCTCTTTTAATAAGGAGGTGTCTATGCACATATTTTGTCCTGTTTATTTTTATGTCTTCTGTTATATCACCATCTTTATTACAATTTGGTTGAACTACATAGAGGTTATATTGATGTGGGTGCAGAAGATACATGGGAAAAATCTGTACATTCCCCTAATTTTGCTGTGAAGCTGAAACTGTCCTAAAAATATGAAGCCTTAATAATAATAATAATAATAATAATAATAATAAAACTTTGTTGAGCTTTATATCTTAACCACATTTGGGGAAAAGATCCTGTTTCTCTTCAGTATAAAGATAATAGTAGTGAGCTATGATAACAGTAAGGGGTCACCTGCCATGGGAAAATGGATTTGTGATTATGCTTCTCTGCCCAAATTCAGAACCATAAAAGGTATTAAAACAGAAACACTGGTGGACTGAAAGTAATAGACTTCTTGAGATGCTGAAAAGCTAAAAGCAAGAATGTACTATTCACTCAGGGTCACCTTAGCATTATCTTTTGTGGTTGGTTGTTTTTCTGGGTGAGGATGTGGCTTTGCTGATACTTAGTATGGTTCAAGCATCAGAAGAGCCATGAGTTTGTAAACATTCCCTAGAAGCCCGTCAATTATGTATAAGCTCTTTCTAGACAATGACCAAATAAATAAAGGAATTTTGAACTAACAAGAAATAGAAATTCTTTGAACTCCCAAAGGTGTTCCTCATGCTAAATCTTGTGGCCAATTCTCAACCTCTTGTCTTATCAAAGTCTCTGTGATACTGAGTCTCTAAACGAGGTGGTTTCACATGGCTTTTAATATGTTTCATTTTCCTATTCTCCTCTTATCACTCTCTACTCCTTTTGAGACTCCCTTACTAGTTTGTACTTCTCTGACACCATTTCTCAGGGTTTGGATTTCAGTTCTCTTTGTTTCTCTATCTGTATTCTCTCTTTGGGTAATTTCATTCTGTCTCATGTCTTGAAATATTTAATGTAGAATTCCAAAATCTAGCCCAAATCTACTAAAAAATTTCCCTTGAAACCCAAATTTATGTATCTTGCTCACTGCTTGTGTAAAAAGAACATATCAAACACAAATGACTGAACCAGAATCATGTCTTTACATATATCCCTGACTCTTGCTAAAATTATTCTTCCCCAAGTATTCTCCATCATCATGAATGTTTCCATTAGTCATTTAGCTGCTTAGGCTTATGAATCATCCTCAGTTTATTTCTGTTGTGAATATGCCACATCAAGTTAATCTGTCTGTCCCACTACCTCGCTTTATTTCCTTACATTTTGATTGAATCTAGCAAAACACTATAAATTCTTCCATTGCTACTACCATAATTCAACTCTCCGTCATCTATTTTCTTGAGTACAATCTCGTTATTCGGGCTCCCTGCTTCCATATCTACTGCCATAGTTAGTCTCCATATACCTTCTGGAAAAACTGGGGTTTTTTGTTTGTTTGTTTGGTTGTTCATTTGTTTGTTTTGGAATGAGCATTGACAAAAATCAACAGTATCTCACACGATTTGTATCCCTTCAACAGATTCCACACTGAAAGCTGAAAAATTCAGATTCTTTTGTGTAAATAATGAAGCTTTATAGATCTGCCTGCTGCATAACTCTGACATGATCTTCTACTGTTTTTCGTGTTTTACTATGTTCTAGCTACTTTGACATTAATTTTGAGTCTTTTTTTTAAATTTTTTTATTTGATAGACAGAGATCATAAGTAGGCAGAGAGGCAGGCAGAGAGAGAGGAGAAAGCAGCCTCCCTGCCGAGCAGAGAGCCCGATGCAGGGCTCGATTCCAGGACCCTGAGATCATGACCTGAGCTGAAGGCAGAGGCTTAACCCACTGAGCCACCCAGGTACCCCTAATTTTGAGTCTAAAACAAACAAGCTTTTTCTTGCCTTAAAGTCCTGCTGTTGCCTTTGCCTAGAATATTCTACTTACAGATTTTCACAGGGTTGATTTCATTCATCATTTCATTACTCAGTTCTTTTTTTAAAAGTAAACTGTTCAACATGCAGTTCAATGACCAGATATTGCTAGGGAAGGAGCCAAAGGGAAAATTCTGGACATGGTCCTTATCTTGAACTACATGGTAAACATTCAAAAATATGAATAAAAAGTGATAGAGAAATGCCTCTAAGATTACATGATTTTTACACACATTTTTGTGTACATATATACTTCATTAAAAGGTTAAAAAAAAGAAATTAAATTATTCAGAAGTCTTTCATTATCGCTATTTGAATGATCTGCCTAATCCCACCCACTTGAGTCTCTCTATCTCATTACTCAGGATTATTTCTTTTATAGAAATTAACACTTCCAGAAATAACCCAATCTATTTAAATGTTTTGTGTTTATTCTATGCCTTCACCAGATAAAATATAAGATGTTCAGGACATGCTTTTTTCTTGTCTTTTTCACAATTACATTTCTAGGACCTTGAGCAGTACCTGGGACATGGAAGGAGAAAAACAAGTGTTTGAATGAACAAAAACAAGGGCTTACCATATTTTGCTCATTTTGTCACTGTACAATATCTAAATAACATATAGAAGGACATAGCCACCTTGGTTAAACTCTTAAGAACTGTGGTCACAATCCATTAATTCTCTCTGTTCCCTAAACAAGAAAAAAAATGTTACATGATATATGGTGGGAGATCTGCATAATATCACTTTCTTTAGAAATATCTTCTCCTCTCTCTTAGTATCACTGATTGAAATTCTATTCATTCTCTTCTGATAATTTTCCTTTTGAAGTCTCTCACAAACCCCTACTGTCTCAGATAGATATTATCTCTCTCTCTCTTTTCATGAACATTCTTCCTCCATCCTGTCTGTGTTAAAGATATCTGGGTCCTGAATACTTCTGACTTAAGAGACTTCTTGAGAGGAGAAAAGAGCTCATGTTTATCTTTTTGTCTCTAGCTCCTCATAGTGCTGTCTGCATTTTATTTTTAGTAAATATTTTAATCAAATTTCCTCTAAAATATCTCAGGCAGATTGCTAAAAGTTAAGACCATTTATGATTAGGAGACAGTAAATAGATCATTTTGAAGAAGAAGATGTAATTAAGAAGTCTTCAGTGCAAAGTCCTCCTGACTTCTTTCCTTGTTTATTGTCTCAACTCTTCTAGTCAAATCCCATATCAAAATTTACTAAAGCCACAAGACTGAGCATGACCTTATTGCTTAAAATACGTCAATGGATAAACTCTGCCTTAGAATGAAATAGAAGTTTCTTAAAATGTCATATAAGTGTTGGCTTCTGCAGCCTACATACCACCCCACCACCACCTCACTATTCACATAGCCCCAGAATATGTCACTTTCACTTTATGCTTGTAGAATGTTGCATTATGCACAGGGGTACTGTTACTTCCCTTTATCCATCTGGATTAGTCATTTTATTTTTCAAGATATAATTCAAGTGTTACCTCCTCAGGAAAATACTCCCCAATTTTTTTAAATTCAATCAGGTGCTCTTATGTTGTATTGAAACAGTCTTGGGCAAAATCTCATCATAGGCCTGCTACGGTAATTGTTGGTTTGTTTTTTTTTTATCACAGGATTATGATTCCTCCCTCTGAAAAGGACTCTGATTTGTTTGCCTCCATACCCCTGATACCAATCAGAGTGCTTGGAAATTAATTTGGTGTTAAAATTTCTGGCAAATAAGTGGGTGAATGAACAAATGAATGAATGGATGGATGGATAGATGTACTGATGGATGAATAATATGCAGTCTTAGTTTGGGAGGATAGGTACGGTTGCTTTCTCTTTAAGAAAAAAAATGAGCGGATTATTCTTGGAAACTTACTACTACTGTTTCTCATACTGATTTTGACAAATAGGAAGTAATATATTTAGATGATGAAAATATACTGTGAGGGAGAGTCAACCTAACATGAATGACCTGGAGACTACATAATTAGTTTAAGGGCTCTGGGAGATGAATGTTTAATACACTCAATTGCTTAGTCATTCTTTTTGCATTGTCATTTATCACTGTCATTCCTATATCTGATAGATATTATAGATGCAAAGAAAAGAGGAAATATTGCGGCATACTCAATGTCAAAAGCATATTTTGAGCTCATGTTACTGTCTCAGCAAAGACTGTCAAATATTGGATATTCTAGGTCAGTGTTTCTCCCCTAACCCATGAGGACTTTGCTTTCCTTGGGCAGGATGCCAGTTTGACACAAAACAAAGTGGAAATGCATAGTGCTGAAAGGTATTTGGGGCATTGCCCCTGAAAGCCCTACCCCCTATGTGCTGGGCTTGCATGACATTACACTAGGGCATTCCAGAGAATGGAAATATCATAGCTGGATTGTAGCCTAGATGATGACTTATTCACAATAATATTTCAAGGAGAATTTTGCCAGGGATGCAAAGAAACCCATAGCCAACGATTTTCTACGTGACCTCTTTTCCTGGAGCTTTGATACCTAGCAGATTTTAGGCAAGAATTCTATTTATGAAACAGTTTGAGTATATGTCCTAGGATATCAGAAACCAAAGGTTATAGTATAAAATATAATTAAGCACTAAATTAATATTGCCAAAAGTGTACAAACTCAAATAATAATCTCAGTGAGTATTTTGGGCATACATAGCAGGAAAATAATGCAAGTATAGAAATGTAGTAGGAAATGTAGAGAAGAGAAAAAGATATTTCAAGAAGAGTTATTTGAGAATAATTTAGTCACAGGAAGGCTCACACAGCATTGGCAGCCATCAGGAACTGACCTTCAGCAATCATAATAGCATGATTCCACTGGATTCTCTGTCCCCAAAGGCTTGAAGATGGGGTGCCCTTTAATGGTACAGCACAGAATGTGTTATGTCACCAAAGTCTCTATTCTATGAGGAAGATGTTTTGAGTTCAAGATCCAAAAAGAAGATAGTCTCACTGCCAAAAGGCTTGAATGGTTCCTTTTGCTATTCCCCCTCCCATTAATTTACAAGTTTAGGTCAGAGTGAAAAATTTTCATGGTAACTCCTCAGATTAATCAGGAAACTAAAGAAAAAAAAATCCAAAATCAAACAACATATATCTCAGCATGTGACAAGAACAATATAAAACATACAGAACTGACTCTACATGGGGCTAAAGCCCTTAGATACACTGAGTTAGCATCAGTTCCTTGGTGGAAAAGATCTGGGGAAACTCATAGTTTTTGTATCTCCACAGGGAACTGATTGGAATTTTTCTTACAAGTGTAGATTTAGACATCACTATCAGCAAAATTTTTGCCAGCCTCACTAAACCCTGCCTTAAAAAATAACTAAAACTGCCTTGATACTTTATATGTTGTATGTAGTTGTTCTGAAGGGGCCATACATATCTGATAATAGGAATTAAAGTTCTATTATCCAGTGTGGGAAAATTAGGAGACAGTGTTGTGGTAAAGAAGTAAAGAGTTAACATATAGAATAGGCACAGTGCCTGGTTTGTATTAAGAGCCATTCCAACTCCAAAGATTATTCTACAGTTTTGTCTTGAGTCTTCGTTGTATCTCAATGTGCTTTATATAACACAGGAATAGCTAAGTGCCTTTGTGACTTAATTTATAAAAATATATTTATATGTTGCCTTATTTGATAGAATTATTTCACATATACTATCTCAAGAAATAATGATCACTTGAGGGAACAGCTGTCAGCCTGTTACTCAGAAAAAAATATTTATTGAACTGCTACTATGTGTATCATGAGGCCTCCTGCAAGAAGAGAGAGATAAGCTATCTAGTTCTATCTCTCAAGTTTTTATAGTAAAAAATTAAATAAATAAATAAATAAATAAATAAATGAATTATTAACTCATTTTACAGAAAAAAGAAAAACTGAAGCTCAGGGAGATGGTAGTGCTCAACCTCAAATAAAAATAATAATAAACGTCAACTATGAAATTCCCCTGGAAAGTAAAAGGATAAGGGTTTTACTTCAAAAAGAGAAGAAAAATGTGTCTCAGTGAGCAAGGAAAGAAAGATGGAAGAGAGTAAAGAGAGTATGAGGAAGCCAATAATGATCTTTTAGGAGAAATGCATTAAGAAGAACTAGAAATTGAAATAATGACATTAACATCATACATGGGTCCTATTCTAGTTTCTCTTCTCCTGACTTCTTCCCTTTTTTTAATTCAAAAAATAAATAAAATGTATCATTTTCTAATTCTATTCCTGTCATTTTCTGAACTACTACAAAGTTCAATGAAACTGAACATTCTACGAAGGCAGAAAATAGATCAGTTCCTAAGAGGGAAGCAATTGCCCCAGGATCCTTCTCTTGAAAATCTTTTTTTATCATTGGGATGGATTTTCTCTATGTCCTCAAAGCCATTCTATGAAGAAAAGCTCCCAATAACATTTAAGAAAAGACAACATTATCCCAAAATATGGGATATGTTGTGGATTCGTTACTATACTTTTAGTCCATAGTGTTTGAAGCATCAATTATCTCTTCTGTGAGAAAAAGAGTGAATTTATGACCCATGACAGCAAAGACAATCGTTTTCCTTTCAGAGCCATCTGCACAAATTTATTTCCCTGACTGGATTCTTTAATTGTGCTTCTTAATCAGATCTGTTCAGACCCTTAAATTCTCTCAAGTCCCTGTGCTTTCTTAACCCCGCCCTCCCCTCCCCAACAGGCAATCAATAATCACTACATTGTGTGCCTTTTTTTGTAAAAACATTAATGCCAAAATCTCCATGCAAGAATTTCTGAGTATTGTGCTCTGCAGGGGGCCTTTCCTATTGCTTTTACTCTCCCAAAACATCCTCTCAGCAACTTGGGCTAATTATCTATAGCCTTACACATAAAACTTCAAAATATGTTTTGCAGAAAAAAATGTTCATAATTGTCCAAAGGAAATTTAGAACTTAATCTTTTCAAACAAACATTATGCTCTTAGTGTTAAATTACGAATCACTTAATAATTAGAAAACTTATAATTCTAATGTGATTAACAGTTAAAAACCCATTCTTGTAGGTTATTTTTTTCTAAATTAATTAGAAAAAGAAATGAACTCTAAGGTAGTACATTGGGATATAAAATGAAAATGGTAGAACTTCTGTTTCTAACTACTCTTTTATTTAAAAAAATAAATGCAATTTTAAACTCATTCTTATATACAAATTGGCAGTCATTCCTTGGCTTATTTTATTTGTCACAAGTGATATATGCATAATACCATGGTGAGCATAGGAATGACATTAATGTGGTTAATTTTATAAAAACAAGATCTTTAAGTAGTAAAACTGTAATGTTATCAAGTGTGATCATGAAAATAATTTGTAGTACGTAAATCTTCATAAACTAACTCATAACAAAGATCATAGAAGAATTATCAGATTTAGAGATGGGTTCTTTTTTTCCCTTTACAAAAAGATGAGGTTTTTAAAGTATTTGATCTTTACAATAACAAGTGACTACTGGTAGGAGTCTATTAAAAATGTACTTATGTGTCCCTTTAAGTTAGTTAAAGGGACATATTACTGATGGAAAAATGTTTAACCAAAAATTTCAAAATCATTGAAAAGTATTTCACTATAAATTGTATTTAGTGAAAACAAAGAGGCCTTTTGTTACTTTATTTAAATACAATTTAAAAGTATTTCTGAAACATTTATTTCTTTATATCTTTCTTTTTAAAAATGTTCTATCTGTATTTCTAATCAACATGAAAATAGTTTTCAAATGTATAGACAAATAGCATGAGAGCAATTATTTTTGACTAATAAGATTGTATATTCACAAAAGAATGTAGAGAAAAAAATATATGTATATATGTGTCATATATTAACACTGAGACTTAATTCACTTGTCCAGCTCCACAATGCTTTCTTTTTTTTTTCTTCTTGTTTTTTATTTAAATTCAATTTAGTTAACACACAGTGTATTATCAGTTTCAGGGATAGAATACAGTGATTCCTCAGTTGCATAAAACACCCAGCACTCATTACTTCAGGTGTCCTCCTTAATGCCCATCACCCAATTATCCCATCCCCCCACACCTCCCCTCTAGCAACCCTCAGTTTGTTTCCTACAATTGAGAGTCTCTTATGGTTTGCCTCCCTCTCTGTTTTTATCTTATTTTCTTCTTTTCCCCTATGTTCATCTGTTTTGTTTATTAAATTCCACGTGTGAGTGAAATCATATAGTACAGTGCTTCTTAAGTGCAGGTTGGTGTAAAACTCAATTGTCTTGACATCTAAACCTCAGTTTCCATCCAGAATGCCCTTCACAAGCCTGTATGATGTGGCACTTCCGCCTTTCCAGCCTAATCACTTAATATCCTAGGCATTCTAATCTGCTTGCAGTACCTACTATACTCCACGAACTCTCTTTCTACATCTTTGCATCTGCCATGTTGTTTTTTTCTTTTCAATTCCATGCCCTTCCCCCAAACCCTTGTTGTTTTTCCAAATTCATCATCCAAAGATTCAGTTCAGGCATTATCCCCCTTTAGAACATTAAAAGATCTATATGATGAAATAACAAAAACAAGTTCTAGCAATATTGTCTAAACTTTCATTTTATAAATAATGGCCCAAATAAGTGGTGTGCCCAAAGTGAGCCAGTAACCTAGTCACATAACCCAGGAATTTTTCGACTGTTCCTCACTAGTTTCCAGCTCTGATAAAATCGGTGATCAATAAAAATTAACTATTTTATATCCAGTTACTTATTACAAATGTCTTAGCCTTATTTGTTCCTAAAATTGATTATAGAAAACAGATTAGATTATTTTCCAATTAAAGTACTAGACATATTTTAATTTTATGGATTATTAGATATTTCTTGCAACATCTTTAAAGGGTGATTTATATCTATCTTATTATTTATACAGAAGCAAATCAAAGATATTGAAGGAATATATTTAATAATCCAGGGCAAACCTGAATAAGTGCAAGGAGTGTTTTATAGGTTAATTAGGGCCTAATTCACCTATCATAAAACAAATATAGTGCTGTTTTCTGAGCAGATCAGAAGCATTTTTTACTGAATAGGGTTCTGTAATGGGGGATTTCAAAATGCAATGGATCTTAGAGAATATTTTCCAAGATAAGAAAAGTTCCAGTTTTGAGTTCCAGGTAGATAAGTGTGTTTTTCCCAATTATACCTCCACCTGATCCTTCTTTAACTCTTAAGTGGTTGGAATTTTATCTTCAAAAGGTTATAGCTAGTACTTTGATTAAATTATGACCTTTAGGTTTTAATTTGATGCTTCATTTTATTAGGTAGGTATAGTTAAATACATTAAAATTCTTGCTTTTAAACTAATAATAGCTAGGTAGCAGGCATAAGATTTTAGCCAAATAATAGGCTATTCTTTGGTGATTTATATACCTGAACTCCACTGAACTCTATATAACTGAATTCAATTCTTTTTGATCAAAGTCTCAAATGTAATCTTGTCTTAATTTTCTAGGTAATAAGTTCAGTTTTTTTTGTTAAACCCTTATGTAACTATTCAATCAATTGTGGATATTCTGAAATAGTCTTCTCTCTCTCTCTCTCTCTCTTTCTCTCTCTCTCTCTTTTTTCCTTTTCATTGGGGTGATTCAAGTTTGATGATTGGGGGTTAGGATAGCTTATATATTGCCCTGGCATAATGGCAAAATTATTTTCTACCACTGTTTTCCATCTGTATGAACCTTTATCAAGAGTAACTCATTCTGCTTGGTCTCCATCATTGCATGCTGGCCTGTACTACTAATGTCCATGATCTTCCCATGACCTCTCGTATCCGTGTCTATGCTTCACTGTACATCCACATATCTTTGGTTCTGCTCACTTGTTCTCAGCCAATACCATACTCTATAAGTTGACCTAGGGAACTTTCATAGAAACTCCAGATAACAATGAAATGTAAGGGCCTTCCAAATCTGACCCAAGGCCCATTCCTTTTGGTTCTACCCTATCCATTGTTAAAATAACCACTCTATCAGAGTCTGATTTCTCTCCACTACAGACTGGGAAGGGAGATGCAAATCCCATCTTTATCAAACCCCACGAAATGTATTCTCACAACCACCCTTTGCAATCTGCCCTTGAGAAATTGTTAGGTTCTTTCTATGGGACCAAAGAAACATTGTAACTCTAGTCATATCTCTTCCAAAACCCTTTCTCCATCTGCCAGGTTCTACTGTTTTCTCCATTTACTGTAGCAGGAAAATGTGTTCTTATATAATTCACACATTTTTATTTCTGATGTAATTTAAGTTGTAATTTTTCCTTTCTGAGATTACTAGTCTTTTAATATTATGAAGCCCCAAATCCTGTTGGCTATAAAAATTCTAGTATTTGCAATGGAGATTCTCAACTATCCCAAGTCAGTTCATGTTTAAAAAAAAAAAAAATTCAGGAATTCAATTGACTTCTTTGTTTTAATCTGTGTCAATTCTTCCCAGAAGTAGTGAATGCCACTGATTGACTGGGAAAATGGCCTCAGAACCATGAGAAAACTTTAGTCTCCGTAAGAAAAAAAGAAAGAAGAAGAAAAAGAAGAAGAAGGAGGAGGAGGAGAAGAAACACCTCAGTTATTCTCTAAAATATTACTAAATTAAGTGAAATCTTAGCATCATTTGCAAATTTAGTATTCTCTTGGCAAGTAAAGTATATACTTTTCTGGGTGGAGATAGAATCTGACCAAGTATCTCAATTATTATCAGAAATAATAAAATACATTATTGACAAAAATAATGATACCTACCTCTGTTGCCAAACAGTTTTTAGATCTTGTGTTCACACCAAATAAAGACAGGACATTTATAATGCTACTTCTGTGAGATCCAGCTAAACTGTCTATAAGCCAGCAGAATTAGTGGGTAAAGTTCTTAACATTTCAAGGATATATTCTGATCTACAATTTATCCAAATCTAGGTAATCATATGCCTGACAATGTATGCAAGTATTCTATTCTTAAAACTTAAATTCTGTTCTATTCTTAAAATAGGACAACAAATTTTATTACAGTCAAATGGTATAATATGAAACTTTCAAAAGCGTACTTATTTTGAGTGATATAAATACAACTGAATTCTAGTGCAGTAAATGAATCCAATAAGTTCCCCAATACAATGATTGGATTTAAAATAAAACACAGTACTTTAACAGTATAAGTTTCATCTTATGCTTCTGTATTACACCCACATTTTAAGATTTAAATGTGAGATCAGCATGACCAATGCTCTGGCGATGTGGCTTTTAATTTTTAAGCAGAGTGTACAATGTTATTGAACACACTTTTCATTTGTAGAATACCACCAATTTATCACTACTTGCACATATCCTTTTACAAAAGAAAAAATTGAAAATTGATCTGATGTGACTGTATTTTCCCATGGAGTGGCAATTTTACTGCAGATATCAAGTTTCCCTCACAGACTTTGATATATATCTTAATATTATGTGGCCATCAGTTATGTTGTCTGTCTTGGTGATAAGCAATCTGAATTGGAAATGAGCCAGCTTTCTTATCATTATTAAGAGATTCCTTAATTAGCCTGCAGCTGTGGTCAATACTGGCATTCACATTTCTTAGAGAAACTTTTAAAATTGTATTCTCACAGTTTTACTTTAAAATACTTAAAAGAATCAAGACGAGTTCTATAACCCATCTACCTTCCTAAAGTAAAAATGTAAAAACAATTATGGGCTAATGTCTTACTGTTTAAATTCATTTCCTTCATCTCTTGACAATGATTGCCTTCCTTACTAAGTAGTTCTATTAAAGTTACCACTCATTCTAAAGCTGTGCTTTTGTTCCTGTGAATTGTTTTATCCTTATTATAAGAGAGAAGCATGGTCATTTATAAGAGGTTTCATTATATTATTTTCAGAATGTTGGAAGTGTGAGTGGCATCGTTTGTTTTTTTCCATCTGTGACACATACACCATCACTTGTTCATGCTTGGAATGCGTTTTCTAGAGAATGACTTTCCTAGAGTATGTGCTAGGCTTTAAAATAATACCCTAAATAAATAACTACATAAAACTCCCAGTTGTGATTTTAATGAGCTTTATTCTTTGAGAATTTATTTCTTTCCACTAAACCAAAGAAAAATCAAATTAAAATATTGTGTTTCTACAGAGCATAAGGCACTACACTAATTGCTAGAGGAAACACAAAGATGAACACCACTCAGTTTTTGCCCTCAGAAGAGTTCACATCCATTCTAATGAGAAGAACTAACCCAGTACAAAACTGGTAGTCAGAAGCCTGACTTTTTTTTTTTTTACATTTTTTTTAAAGATTTTATTTATTTATTTGGCAGACAGAGATCACAAGTAGGCAGAGAGGCAGGCAGAGAGAGGAGGAAGCAGGCTCCCTTCTTAGCAGAGAGCCCTATGCGGGGCTTGATCCCAGGACCCTGGGACCATGACCTGAGCCGAAGGCAGAGGCTTTAACCCACTGAGCCACCCAGGCGCCCAGAAGCCTGACTTTTTTAAGTCAAGTAAGATAAGTGACTTAACAGTCTAAGGAAATTTAGTAGAACTGAAGAGAATCAGGAAGTGCTTTGTAAAAAAGGTGTCCTGTGAAATGGATTAAGAATGTAGATGTGCCGGAGAATGCTAGCTGCTTACCTAAGCCAGTGTTCTTGTCCTTCTGGGCATGCATTTAGATCACAATTCCAGCCTCCCTTACAACTTGGTTAAATGACTGAGTTCTAGCTAATTGAATGGGACCAGCAGAAGTATCATTTCCTCACCTTGCCTATTAGAACGTTGATTCCTTAATGTTCTTTCGTCTTCTGCTTAACTGGAATGAAGACCCTCAGCATGACTTGGAAGACATCTGTGGAGGAACCTCCAACCTCTTAAATGACTCTGTGAAAGAAGCCAACATCGCCAACAGCTTGCTTATTGAATACTGTCACAGAAGCAAGCAAGCAATTTGTGCTTGAACTATGATACATTTTGGGCTTTCTTTGTGACAGCAGCTAGCTTATCATAATTACTACAGATTAGTAAGATTCTAGTAAGTGGTGTTAGACCCGGGGGTAGGCAGCAATAATCTGGTAGAGGAAAGAACATGCCTGAAGGAAGAAAACTAAACAAATGTGATTTTTAATTATAGTGACCCAGCAGTCTAATTGGACTGTAGTATAAGTCCAAAATAGGAAAATTAAATTGAAAGAGGGATTAAGCCAATTGAGAAGAATACTCAGATAAAACAAATGCAAATTTTTCCCCATTCAAATTCCCACTTATCTGCTGTGGTCATAAATGTATGTTTCCATTTTACCTTTGTCTCTGGAGTACTTGTAATCAAGTACAGATGTCTTATTTATAGCCTTGTAGCCTTGACTAATTTTGAAAATTTTCCTTTTGTGTTGCTGTATCCACTCCATTCTTTTCCATTTTGACTTGAAGTGCTGAGTTCAACCAATATGATCTAGAGAAATACTTACACATAATGACTGCATGAATATCCAGAAGGCTCTCAGGGTAGAACAAGAAGGTGATAAAAGGAACAGAGCCAAATTAATTCCTATTTTAATTATCTTCCTCTATTTTGTTTTCTCATTCTCACTCAGAGGTGAGAGTTAAGCTGGATATATAAGCTTTTTTCCCCCCTTCTGGTGTGTAGTGGAATTTTATTTTCCCAAAAGTATTTTTGGAAGAACATAGAGGTTTCAATAGTATTTCCATGAAATGCTTATAAGTGATGCCAATTGGAAATTGTTATTTTTAGTTTCTCTTTAGCACATTATAAGTATAAATGGTAAAAACACTAATTGAAACTAATATGTCAGGGTTTTGAGATAAATACTTGAATACATTAATTCATTTAACTTTTATTACAATCTTATGAGGTAGATACTATTATTTTCCCCTAGTTTACTGATAACAAAATGGAAGCATTGAGGGAAAGTCAACTTAGTATAAGGTTCAAAGCAGACAAACAATAGTCAGGATCTAAATTCAGGCAAATCTAACCTAGAAAATACAACTCTAACTCAAAAATACAACTCTGGTGGAACCAGAGACATGCACAGCAATCGATTTTCTCCTGTAGCACATATGGTAAAACTGCCTTCCCCATTTTAGTTCTGTTGGGGAAGTTCTGGGAAGAAATCAGGAAAGTCACAAAATGTCTTGCAGATTTTCTTTACTCCCTGCCCTCCTGACTGGCTGAACAAAGAGGGAGGACTGGGTCCAGGACTCAGAGGAAGCAATAAAAAGTGGTGGTAACACGGTGTAAGGAACCATGATTCCTCAAGCCCATCTGCCAAACACCAGATTGGTCTGCGAGGAGAGCTAGAAATAAAATTTTCTTGTATTAAGCACTGATAATTCTGGGTTGTTTGCTACAATAGCTAGCACTAATTGAACAATATGAATTGTTTATATTAAATAAGAACAATTTAAAATTTGAGTTCTTTAACCTTCAGTGTGTTACATCTATCTTTCTGATGTTTTGCCCTCTTGGGTCATTTTTTTCAGTTATTTCCTTGTTCATATCTTTCATTAGCATTTTTTTTTCCTGAAAATATCCCCCGGGAACAAAAATCATTAGTTTCTATAGCATGTATGCTTCGATTGATTTGTTCATTAGCCACTGTTCTGTTGGAATTATGTAGAACTTTCATGCCCAATCATTTTTTTTGTTAACTGGTGAGTTAAAGTCCAGTTCCAAAATCTGATTCTATAAATTGTAGTATATGTGATTATAGTTTGATCTTAAAACCCTTGTAATAATTTCTAGAAATTTGCAAACTCTGTAATTATCAGAAGAATTTGGGTCTTAAAATACGTTTCTGCCTTTTCTTGTGCTTATCTTTCTTTTAGTTGTTTTTAATGGTATAGTGAAGACAGTAGTGAAATAGCGAAACCAGAACTGCTTGACAGAAAAAAATAAGAGATAAAACAGACCTCACATGCACTCTTTCATGAGCATACATACATTCAAGTGATTTTTCTGTTCAGGTATTCATTTGGAGGAGTGATTAAAAAAACAAACAGAAAAATAAAGCAAGAAAGAAACCTACAAGAACTCTAGGCCGCATGTCCCTAATTTCCATTTGCCTTAACTTTCCCCACAGGAATATGATAACTCACATAAAGCTGAATTCTAATCCTCTTAGCGTACAGTACATTACAAATTTAAGGTTTCAAAATGCGGTACTGCTGACATTCTAATTTTAATTACCCAAGGTACAGGACAATTTAACCTTTTAGAGATAATCCCGCCTACTTTGAATAATAACAAATCTGGAGTTACTGAACACCGAACCTAAAAATCTGAGGGTTAGCTGTAATACAAATAAAGCTGCTATAATAAAGGCAGGTACAGAGGATTGTGAGAGCTGAAAGGAAGGCACATTAGAGAATAATCTAGTAGGTTGATAGCAGTTTCCCAGGCAGTAAAAAAAGAATATCTGTCCAGGTCTGAGGAATAAAAAGGAATGGTTGTTAAGAAAATAGACAAAAGACTACAGTCAAAGTTAGATCCCATGTGAAGTATCAGAAAATGAGGCTACAAACTAATAGAGGTAAATTGTAGGGCTTTGTAGTAGAAGCTATCAGTTCCCTGCTGACTTTGTTTCCTTGGACTGAGGGCATACTCATTCTGCAGCTATTGTTAGCATGGACCACCAACAACTCATTGTTGCATTCTTCTCAGGAGAGCTGAGCATGGTCTACAAGAGTCATTCTGCCCACAAATGCTTGGAAGGTTACACTTTCCCCCCTGGGGGGGGATCCATCGCCAATGGCTGCTATGGAGTAAAAAAGAAAGCCTGGTCTCCTTGTCTTGTGGGGACAATTCCGTGGTGATATAGCTGATCTAGTGGGCTGTACTATTCAGGGTTTGGCGAAGGACTAACTGATCATTATAAGTGATACCAAGTAAGTAGTTTTATGTATGCATTAGATGTACACAATTATGAGTAATGGGGAAGAAGTCTAAGGAAAACTGTTACCACTGCATCTGTTGGTAAATCCGAAGTTGCCAAAAGTCAGCAGATGGACAGTAAGAAAGAAAAAGCAGACGTAAAGTGGGAGAGAACAAGAACACACTGCAGCTCATGAAGGCAGACGAATCAACGAGCACAAATGGAAAGCTTTATCTGTCTCCCACTACCTCCAACCTCGATGGTATAGCTGACCTATAGATGAAGCTGGAGATCTACATCATGAGCTGTGCCTTTTTCAGCTCCAGGGCTCAGAGAAACTGAGACAAAATGTGAACAAAATGAGCTCTGGACCCAGCTGCTATCTCTGGCCAAGCATGAGAGCCAGCAGATAGGGAACCATGGGAGCAATCTGCAACAGAACCTGGTGCCCTTTGTTGACCTCCAAAGTAGAAGAGGTGTTGCTTCACTTCTGGAAATTCTTGCAAATTCCATGCATATTTCTCTTGTGGCCAACCTTCAAGCCAAAACCATAGAGGGAAGGGGATTCTAGGAAACGTAATTTCAACCTAATTCATTGATGAGGTACAGAACCATCACAAGTTCCCATAGTCAGCTGAACACACATTTTTACCTAGACTTTATGTAGACTTCAGCTGAGCACACAGTTATACCTTGATTCTTCTGCCCATTCTGTTTCCCAATCACAGGCTTCACCTAAAAGTATTGCATCTTTAAACCACTTGCACAAGAATTCTATTTTGGTCTCTACTTCTAGGTAACACAACCTAAAGCAGTCCCCATCATGCTAATGGAGACAGGGAGATGTTGATGGCTATTTTTTTTTAATTGGAGGTAAGGCAGTTAGAGGTAATTACTGAATCAAGGTGCCAAAGATTTTAAGGTGCATAAAAAGAAGAAATACTGCTAATTTAAATTATAAAGTAATGCTTCCTGATCACTTAAAATTATTATTTTACATTTGTTGAAAAACTATTTTTAGAATTAATTAGACATTGATTTCTATCAGTTATCATTTTTCTGCATGCATTAAAAAAGGATTTAATGAAAATAAAATGGTTAACGTATTTTCAAAATTCTTCATATGAAGTATCCAAAATTGAGTCATTTCTCAACTTGGAGTGGTCAATATCTATGATTTTACATACTGAATCTTTGTTTGTGCCCTCAAGAATGTTGGTAATACATTTCTTAAAGAACTGATTAAGGCTAAAAGCCATTAGTGTTCAAAAGCTAAATGTGCAGTTGTGTAAAGTTGGGTTACATTTTTACCTTCTCTTTAAGAATGTTGTTCTACCATTATTCTTAGGTTACTATTTTTTCTAAGTCACTGACATCTGTGCAAGTTATGATACTGGAACATTTGAGTTTTGGGCAAAGAAGACATTAATAACCTCATTATGACTGCCACATAGCTAGCAGTGATTGGAAGAAGCATTCTGATTGCAAAGAAGTTAAAATATGAAAATTTGAGTGATTAGAATCAATAAACTATGGTACCTGAAGAGGAATTGAAAATGGACAGATAATAATTAGGAAAATAGGCTACATGGTATTTGGGTTAATCTAGACAAAAGATAACAAGACCTGTACTAGAACATTAACTATAAATAAGAGGCGGGATTTGAATTGCATTCAGGATGCAAAACTAGTGTGGATATTAAAGGTAAAAAACCCTAAATGAAGATTGATTCACATATATTAAAGGTTCTGGAGGTTATTATACCAAAGACACAGCTTTACAAATGGGAATATATATAAAGACTGAAGTTCATAAACATAAAGTTAGAGAAATTTTTGTGATTTTACAGTTCTTTTTTTTTTTTAAGATTTTATTTACTTATTTGAGAGAGAGGCAGTGAGAGAGCATGAGCTAGGAGAAGGTCAGAGGGAGAAGCAGACTCCCCATGGAGCTGGGAGCTTGATGCGGGACTCGATCCCGGGTCTCCAGGATCATGACCTGAGCCGAAGGCAGTCGTCCAACCAACTGAGCCGCCCCGGCGTCCCTGATTTTACAGTTCTTAATGAATTTGTAGATTTATACAGATTTGGTTGATTCTGTTGTCAATATTAGAGTGTTAGAGCAACTCCCACACAAATGATTTCCATTTATTAATTAACCACCGATGTTGGACCTCAGCTTCTGGGCAGACTCTTACCTACAAATAGTTTAGGGAGTCCTGTTCCAAAACAATTTACTTATGAAATATGATAATAGTATTTTACAATTCAGTGCAAAATTGTTCTTCTATTCAGTTATCATTATGATCTAGATTTATTCACTTCCACTTCATGATTAAATAGACAAATTTTACCTTGAAATGTCTCCATTATTTTTTCTTTTCATGCATTTTAGTTATTTAAAATAAACATCTTATTTGCATTAATAATACCTCCAGATGTGTGTATATGTCTAAATTAATTACCAAGCAATACTGCATTGGTTATTTCAATATTTTTATAATAACTAAATTCAACCTTTAAAACTTCAAAGACTTCTTAATATAATATCTACTTCAAACCAGATCATTTGACAAAAACATAATTTTATTGGAAATATCTATTCCCAACACAATTTTTTAAAAAGATTTTATTTATTTATTTGACAGAGAGAGAGAGAGTGAGAGAGGGAACACAAGCAGAGGGAGCACAAGCAGGGAAGCTGAGCAAGGAGCCCAATGCGGGGCTCAATCCCAGGACCCTGGAATCATGACCTGAGCCAAAGGCAGATGCTTAAAGACTGAACCACCCAGGTGCCCCAAATATGACTTTTTATTTAAAGAGGGGAGGGAGAGGCAGAGGGAGAGAGAGAATTTTAAGCAGGCTCCATGTCTAGTGTGGAGCCTGACATGGGGCTTATCTCACAACACTGAGCTGAAATCAACATGACCTGAGCTGAAATCAAGAGTCAGACATTTAACCCACTTAGCCACACAGGCACCCCTGTAAGATATGATTCTTTGGAGAAACTGCATGATCAAAATTTAAAACACCAAATTTATTGTTGATTAATATATTAAGACAAGGTGAAAAATGTAGGTCTCCTATTATCCCCTTGTGTCATTTATGATTACAACCCGTAGGTGAGGGAAGTAGACACTCACAATCTTGAAGAACAAAGCTGAATAAAGCCTCATGTTTAGATTTGTCAGATCTTGGAGATATCATTCACTTGCTTTCAAAAATAAGCTGTAATGCATCTGTTAAAAATCAAATGATTTCCATCTGTCACCACATGCGTGTGTCATGCATATATTTATGTCAGTGTTTTTTTAATTCTCACAATTTCAAACATACAAGAAAGTGGTATCATAAACCTATATACTTCCAGCTTCCAGTATTACCAACATTTAGTCATTCATAGTTTAATATAACATTTTCTATATAATTATTATTAACTAGCACCACCACCATTTGAAGATCAGCGTTATGTGCTAGTGTATCAGTGAAAGTTCTTAGTTGTAAGCAGTGGAAAAAAACTCACCAATTTAAGTGGGAAAAGTTACTTGATAAAAATAAAATATAGAAGGATCAAAAAGTTCTTGGATATAAAACATTAAGGAACACTGCCAAAAATCACAGTAGAGCTTCCTTAATCATCACTGAAAATCAACTGTAGCTTCCATCTTTACCATAATCTTGCCAAATAAATTTGACATAGACCTTTATTCTACAAGCCTCTAGCCTCAGTGATGTGATTAGCAACATCTAGCACACAAGCCTCTGCATAGCTTCAGGAGAGACTAGAGAAACTGGTAACTAGCTTCTGTGGTGGGAGGTGTTCTAGGAATCACAATGTGGAATATTTCCTAACTACAGAAAACTAGCACAGATGCTGGAAGATGAAAGAGGAGTACTAAGCATTCCATTCAGGCATCAGGCACTGGGCTACATTTTACATGCATTCTTAGTCAAATTTGCCTATAAGTCTCTTATCCTCACTTGAGAGAGAAAGTGATTAAAGTTAAATAACTTTCCCAAGGTTATACAGCCACTAAATAATGAAACCTACATATCAATAAAGGTCTATCTGCTCCAAAGTCTGTATTAACGACTGCACTGATTTTGAATTAAAAGAGACTACTTCCAAAAGCCATCTGCTGCAATCAAATTCATCATCTTGCAATAAGACAGTGACGGTCAAGGAGAATGTTCAAGTGACTTGTCCAAAGTCCTATCACAAGCAACCCCAAAGCAGACTACCTGAAAGGAGTTTGATAAATGATGGTGCCTACAATTATGCTTGCAGCCTATTGATTGTGGGGAAACTGGTATCCCCAAATTCAGAGTCCATCTTAACTATTAAATTTATTCTAGAATTTATTCAGGATACCAGAATTGTAAGATAGATAAAATGTCTAAAACAAACAACCAACCAAAACTCCGGAGAACAAAATAATAATGGCACTCGGCCAGAGATTGACAGAAAGCAAGACATCCATCTCTTCCCAAGGAAGAACACTTGATTTGTTGCTGCATTTGCTTGAAATCAATCCCAGACATTCAGACTGTCAAGAACAACAACTCCATAAAGAATCAATACAATTTAATGAAGCTTATATACTTGAAATTATGTCAGGGGTTTTCTATACTCCTATACACATACCTATAGATATATATTAATACACCTGTAGAAGGCTAGAGGCATACATAAAAATGGGAAAAAATTATCTGAGATTTGTTGGTCCTAAGAAATTTTCATTATAAAAATTATATGTGCAAAGACTTCTTTTTTCCCATTTTCTTCAAGGACCCATTTTAGATAAGGTAAAATAAAACTAAGAAAAAAATTTTAAGTATCTTACAAAATTGTCAGTCATACTGTTATAAACTATACTTATATTTTTTTGCACTTATTGAGTTACTTACGATGGAGGGAACAGTCCTAGAAATGAAATTTTGAAGTATAAAGAAATCCATTAAAGCTTCTGGTTCCATTTTGCCCTCTGGGGTTATAGAAAACTACAATGTGACAGTTGTATATGAAAAGAACTATTCTCTCACATATTATTTCATTAATATTTTCTAATATAATAAATATTAGATGAGTTGTAAATAAGTAATTCTTTTATTTCTATTGAGGTAATATATTTTATATATGTGTTATGGCATTCACTTGAATTGTGTGTTTCTGTCCTTTCCCATTTTTTCTGACAGAGTGCTAGTGTGTGTGTGTGTGTGTTTTATTGTTGTTTAAGAACATTCTGTTTAGGGGCGCCTGGGTGGCTCAGTGGGTTAAAGCCTCTGCCTTCGGCTCAGGTCATGATCCCAGGGTCCTGGGATTGAGCCCCACATTGGACTCTCTGCTCAGCAGGGAGCCTGCTTCCTCCTTTCTCTCTCTCTGCCTGCCTCTGCCTACTTGTGATCTCTGTCTTTTAAATAAATAAAATCTTTAAAAAAAAAAAAAGAACATTTTGTTTATCAAGAAAAAAATATATTTGCTATATACTGCAACATTTTTCCATTTGTTTATTTGGCTGTTATATGCTTATTTGCCTCTTATATGTTTGTTTATATATTTTAATTTGATGTAAGGATGTTTTTAACACATGGTCAATTATAATAGCTTCTCATTAAAGATCCTGGCAGTGATGTTAAAATTTAGAAAAGTTTTCCCTGTCTCTTATGTAAATATCCATTTTCTTATATTTTCTTCATGATTTTGTAAGTTCATTTCTCATTTAAAATTCTAATTTTTATAGAAAATTCACTTTTATTTCAGCTATATATTTGTATGTGTTGTATACTGCATATAATTTGTACTTTACCAAATTGGCCATTTGTCAATTCATTTATCACATATTATTATTATCAAAATTTTCCATTTTTCCATCTTCTGTCTACTGAATTGTTAATTATGCATTTTGGGGGGTACCCTAAATATTGCAAAAAACTTTCTTAAGTTTTTACAGTCTAATTAGTTCTTACAGATAATTACATGTTCAGTAATACTAGGATCTGTTTTTTAAAAATTATGAAACTAGGTGACTTTGAAGAATTTGCATAACTTTTGGGCATCCGGACTGCTGAATGTATGTTTTGTTTTCATTAGTTTTAGGTTTTTTTAAAAGTAGTGTAATAATATCAGTGAACTATAGAGCAGAATAAAAGATAGATTGTTTTCTCCATGCAGAAAACATGTACCTATTAAAATCTGAAAGTCAAAAAGCTATTCCATCCAAAAGTCATTTGATAGTCAATAAAGGTGGGAGCTCATATAGTAGATGGGTATATCACCAGTGTCTTTACTGGGTAGGGAGTTAAAACTCCAGGTAAGAAGGGCATCTATGCTGAAGGAGACAAAAGCTTCCTCAATATGAAATTAATATGAAGGACAGGAGACTGATCAAGTAAAAAATATTGTCAGAGAAGAGAATTCCAAATATGATAAAGGGGATGACTACAACACTTTCTGTGTGGTTGGTTTAGAACTGAAGATTTTCAGTGTGAATTCATGGAACAAACGGATAGAATGAAAGAAGGAGGGAAGAGAAGGATTGAAGGAGGGAGGGAAAGAGAATGGAAGAAAGAAAGAGAGAAAGAGATAAAGAAAGAGAGAGAAAAAGGAAAAGAAGGAGTCTATATTGTATAGTTTAGTACCGATCCCTGAGAAGATCTCAAAGTAGGAGCCTATCATAAAATAAGATCATCTAACACCTATACCTGCTTCTGAGTAACATTCTCTACCAATAGAAACTAGAGTTCCTTGGATAAATGGTTGATTATAGGGCTGCCACAGGAAAGTACAAGATAAGCCTATAAGTAAGGAAGTACTCAGAGAATGACAGAAATATGTTGATCTAGTTACCTATTGTTGCATGACAAACCACTCCAAACTCAATAGTTTGAAACAATTTATTATTATTTCTCATGGTGGTAGAAGCTCAGCTGGGTGGTTATTGCTTAGGATTTTTCAAGTGACTGCAAACAAATGGCAGTTAGTAGTAGAATCATCTGAAGGTCTAACTAGACTAGATGTCCAAGATGGTGCACTCAAATGACTGGTAATTGATGCTGGCTGTTGTTTAGGAGCTCAGCCTGGGTTGAATGCCTACATGTGTCTTTTCCATGCAACTTACCAAGTGGTGTCTGCATTTTGAGAGGACATAGTCTAAAAGCAAGCATTTCAAGAGAACAAGGCAAAGCTACGAGACTTGTTATGACTTAGCTTGGAAGTAATGTAGTGTCATTTGTGCTGCATTCTGTTAGTCACCAAGGGTAAACTCAAATTCGATGTGGAAGGAAACTATACAAGTGTGTGAATACCAGGAGGCATCATGGTTCATAGGCAGGCCATCTAGATATCACAGTCTGCCCTTCAACGACTTATATCTCTCCTATCAGCAAAATATACTAATCTACCCCAATGACCACCCCCCACACTCTCCCCAAATCTCACTTGAGATAGTATCGGGCTCAGGTTTGGCATTCTGGTGCAAATAGTCCTTGAAGGTGGTTCCTTGGGTACATTTCCTAAAGTTCAGGTCTCCAGCATGACAAACACTAGTTTAGGTAAAATAATGCATTTAACTGATTGACCTTATAACACCAGAATCACATATTATAAGTTGAAAGATAAACCACTACCAAATACCAGAGTTTAATTAGATATATTTAAGAAAAATAAAATGGTGTCATAGCAAAATAAAAACTAGAAATAGAGACTTTGGCAGTAGATTAGAGGTTGGTAAACTTTTCTATAAAAGGCCCAACAATATTTTAGGCTTTGCAGGCTGCATACATTGTCACATACTCTTTTCTTCCCTTTTCTTTTTATAACCCCCCAAAATGTGGAAATCATTCTGAGCCTATGAGCTGCATATAAAGAGGCCAAGAGCCAGATTTCACCTGTAGACCATTGTTTGCCCATCTCTGTGTTAGATCTATAATTAGTAGGTACAAGGATTATGAAAGAAATATAGCAACTTTGATTATAGGAAGTGTGTTTTAAAAATAAATATGCAGTGCTTATGAGCCAATTTCTATCTTAAATATTTCTTGGTAGTATATGAGATCCATATCTCAAATATATAGAGGCTGAACATATATCCTGTTATTATAAAATCCTTAAGTCAAATTACAATTTATAGCAATTATAAAATTAGATGCTATAGTTCCTCAGCAAAGTGCTCCTTCAGGCTTTTAGAGAATTGAAAAGGCAAATGTAAGGGTAATACATTCTAATATCAATCACAACCATAACATTTTCTGTGATGTATTTCTCCAGTGCATATAATTTGCTTTCATACTACTCCCTGTTTAGTTACTAAATATTTCACTTGAACTGCCGAGGGCTGTTCATCTACCCGGCAGTCTGCTGATGAAGCCGATGCAAATTGTGCTTGGTCATCATGCTCCTGGACTTTCTAATGGACAAACTCTGCAAGTCATTCATGCATGGACTGGCATTTTCCTATTTGTTATTGAACCTGGAGTTAACCGACTGCTTCCCGAGTTTTAAGAACTAAACTGTCAGAAGGAAAAGCTTCTCAAATTGTCTGTCGCGATGGGAATCAGTTCTAAATACAATTACTCATCGGTCTCCACAGAGTTTGACTTCATGTCAGTGTAAAATTCTTTCCTCTGAGAGAAAGGGACAGATGAATGATGAGGAGTACAAAAGACCTTACTTGTTGTTATCAAATCAAGAATCAGTGTGTTTCTCTTGAGGCAGAGTAGCATTGTGGTTAAGACCACAGGCTCCAGAGGCTGAAGACCTGCATTCAAAACTTGTCTCTGCAGTTTTGCTACGTGGGAGAAATTGGGCAAATTTGCCTTCCAGGTCCTTATCTGTAAAACAGGAAAACAAAAGTGTCTTACACAGGATCCTTGAGAGGATTCCATGAGTTAATATAGAAAAACCTTGTATGAGAGTGCCCGAACTTTCACAGTTTAAAAAGGGGGGGAAAATTGTAAGCTAAAATGGCATTGGAGGCTTTTCCAGATTGCAGTCATTCATGAATGGCTTTTATGATTTCCACTATTCCTATGTTCCACCTTCTTGAATTTTCCTCTGAACAAATATTACATAGATTGTTATTTAACTGATATTTTTCTGTATATGCTAGTGAAACATAGTTTAAATGGAAGCTTAATATCCTATTTCTAAGAGAAAACTGGTATTCTTGACATAGATACAAGGTAGCAAACAAATTTTAAAAAGCAATGGCTATTATTTCCAACTGCTAGATAATGTTAACTGCCAAATGCACTGAACTCTCTTTGCTTCCTCACTGATTAAAAGAAACATTCAGTGTTAGAGTGATGTTAAAAAGAAGTTAGAACCAAACTGAGGCCTTCTGCTTAATAACATCAGAAAAAGTGGAAGGAAGTAGGAAAGAGAATAACTTTTTAAACTAAATGATTCATGTTCTTTTAATGTTTTTCTACGCGCCACTCTAAATTATATCTCCAGCACTTCAGAAAACATTACTATGCAGGAAGCTTTAAGAAGAATTTAAGAAGACCCTTAGACTTTCATTGGATCCTGGTATGAGGATAGAGTTCAGATAAATACTGTTTCAACTTAATAATCTAGAAAAAGGAACAGTGTATGCAAATGCACCAAATCAGGTATGTTGCATTGTCATTAAAAGATTGGGTTTATGAGGGGGTAAGATAGCTGGAGAGCTTTGTCAGTCATACCGCACAGGGCTTTGAATTCCAGGCTAAGTAAGGCAGACTACAAGCAGTAAACACCATGGAAAGATTCTGAGGTCAGGGTAATAGGCACAGTTTATAAGGCTCAATTCAACACAGCATAGAACATGAACTCAAGAAGGTAAGACCAGGATGCAGGAACACCAGTGCCTTGGTAGTTACTGTAGCAATAAAAAGGAATCTACACACGTTTGACATAAAAGGAAAAGTTGAGAGGCACCTGGGTGGCTTAGTTGGTTAAGTGTCTGCCTTCAGCTCAGGTCATGATCCCAGAGTCCTGGGATGGAGTCCTGAATCAGGCTTCCTGCTCAGTGGGGAGCCTGCTTCTGCCTCTCTGTCTGCCTACTGCTCCCCCTGCTTGTGCTTTCTCTCACTCTGTCAAATAAATATATAAAACCTTAAAATAGAAAAAAAAAAAAAAAAAAGAGAGAGAGAATAAGTTGAGGAGAAAAAGTAAGGAAGAGAAGAAAATGATATGTACCAAGTTTCAGGGTTAGATGACAAGGAAACTGCTGGCACCATGACAATAAAGGAAAATTCAAAGAGAACAGGGCTAAAGGGAAACATGATTTTTAGTCTTAACAACATTAGATTTGAGAGGATGATGTGGTATTCAAGTGCGTATCTTCAGTGACAGATTTTACATATACATGTTAACACAAATAGAGATATTAGCCTAAAAAACACGGTAAAGGATAAACAGTATAGAAAAAGAAGAAGAGAGTGCATAAGGTATGGGGTGGGAATACTGAACAGTGCTAATGTTAGAGTCGGCCTGACCAGCAGAGTGGTGGAAGGACACAGACATTAGCATCCTGTGCAGTGTCTTGAGACCAAAAAAGGGAAAAAGAAGCTCAAAAGAAGATCGGATTCTGGGGCGCCTGGGTGGCTCAGTGGGTTAAAGCCTCTGCCTTCAGCTCAGGTCATGATCCCAGGACCCTGGGATCGAGCCCTGCATCCGGCTCTCTGCTCAGCAGGGAGCCTGCTTCCCTTCCCCTCTCTCTGCCTGCCTCTCTGCCTACTTATGATCTCTGACTGTCAAATAAATAAATAAAATCTTTAAAAAAAAAAAAAAGAAGATCGGATTCTCTAGTGCTTAGCACTACATAGAGGTCAAGCAGATTGAGAAAATTTAAAACATGGATCTGACAAATAAGAAGTCATTAATGTCCTTAGAAGACATAGCAATGAAGGCAGATAAAGATTAAAATAGGTAATAAATGAGAGAAAAGAGAGGCAGAATGTATAAATGATCAAACATGACCAATTACTTGCATATCAAAGTTTTAGCTGCCAAACTAAAGTTCAGGTCCCCAGTAGGCAAATATCAAAAATAATTATACACATTTTCATCAACTAATCTGATACCTTGCAAATGGGAAGTCGTCAACATTTCATCATGAATTGATTGATTGATTAATTCATTCATTTAACTGATAATTATTGAGTATTTATGCCTCTCACTCTGTTAGGTATAGAGTTAAAAAGTTTGATGGGACACAGACCTGCCCCTTCCACCAGGGTATCCCAGAGTATTAGAGGAGACAGCATTATAACCAATTAATTGACCAATTAATTACAATGTGTGAGTGTCCCCAACAAGGTTATATCATCTTTACGGTGAAAGACCCCAACTCTGTGTCTAGAAAGCTAAGTGAAAGCTTCCTGGATAACATCTCTTATTAAAGGCATCAGAAAAAGCAGTAGTAATTGAAGAATCATCAAGAAAAAAATTGAATTTTTAAAAAGTCATGTTTTCTTCAGGGAAATCCTTTCCTCCAAGAATTTCAGAACTGCCTCTGTATTCTACTTCCCTTCTTGACTGTCCTTCTCCAAAGACAAAAATTTTCAACATCAGGGGCTCCTACGTGGTACAGTTGGTTAAGTGTCTGATTCTTGGTTTCAGCTCGGGTCCTGATCTCAGGTTCGTGAGATCGAGCCTCCAAGTCGGGCTCTGTGCTCAGCCTAGAGTCTGCTTGAGTTTCTCTCTTGACTCCCGCTCTGAGCTTTCTTGTTCTCTCTATCTCTCAAACGAATAGAAAGTTTCCAACACCATCGAAACCAAAGATCCAATACTTAAATCGTATTCAGTGACCCCGTCACAGCTTATAATCTCACACAGGCTGTGCTCTTCCTTTTAAAAGTAATGTACCTACGTGTTGAATAGCAAAGATAAGTCTTTGTGAGTTCCTGGGGCAGATAGTTGCTTTTTAAAACTAAGTCAACAGATGACAACAGGTTGCTGAAATGACTATGTAGTTTGTGATCCATTCATACAGGGACTAATTTGAAACCAGGGAAGTAGGTTTGTATTGGAAATTGATAAGATTGTATGCAGGGATGAAATATCAAATACTTCGCTCTTGGTGATAGTTTGGATTGCAGTTGCAAAGACACGTAAATTCTCAATGGTACTGCATAGCCACATGCAGGTACTTTCTGCCTAACCCTTTAAATGCTGCAATGTGGATGAAATGATTTGTAAATCCCTCACCTTCCTCACATTTTCCTTTAGCATCAAAATATTCTGGGCTTGGCTTATTAGTCTACTATAATTAAGGAAATTAAAAGAAGCAGACTTGAGCTCCCATTCAAAAAACTCGATTTGGATTATTACTGTGAAATATATCTATTCTTTAGAAGTTTAGAAGGCACAAGCTTCAGATTATTTGAAAAAAACTATGAACAAATCTTGTTTAAGACTATTAGTATGCCTTTGATCACTTCAAATGCTGCTAACAGGTCTTGGACAACTCATATAGCTGGTAGGATCAAGCCCAAACTACTTTGACCTAGAACCGCAGCCCACCAGTCAAACTTGAACACATCATTTCAAGTACACATCCCAGTGCTCCTGTCCTGCCATCTCTTAATACCAATTTTGTTGTTTCTAGCTTCAATGATTAGTTTAACTTGCCTTTTTATCTGGTCAAATCCCCCCAAACTTTCCCATACACTTAAACTCAAATTTCGCCACAAAATCTTTTCAGTCTATTCCAATTCCAAATGACCTCTCTCTCTGAACTTCTAAATTTCAATTAGCTTTACCATTTGATGATGGAAATAACAAAATCATGAAGCCCTTTACAATAGTAAAACAGTATCTAACTTTTATTGAGTGGGAATTTCTGATGCCCCACCTTCTTCCCCAGGCCTTAGCTTCTTGCAGTTCTGTTCACCCTCCTTTACCCTCCCTTTTATTGCTCGTATCTACAAAATCCTGTTCAATTTGTGGACCAGGTTTTTAAAAGAGGTTTGTCTTCTATAAAACCATGCCCAAGAACTCTCTTTTATCCCCAAATACTTATTAAAGTATTATTTTAAACCACTGTTTAAGACAAACTCTGGGGGTAGCTGCTTAAAGTTATATAAACTATGTAATTTTATATTTTACAATTGTAAAATATATATTTTACTATTGTAAAATATATATTTTACAATGATATATAATTGTATTTAAAATAAGCAATTATGTTTTATGTATATATAAAATATACAATTGTATATAATTATATATAAATATAAATCAGTCATATATAATTATATATAAATTAAATATATGAAATGAATTGTCTTTAATTATAAATAATAAATTATGTAATAATAAATTCATATATAATAGCTAGTTTAATGCACACACATATGCATATATAATAAATTCATATATAATAGTTTAATACACACGCACACACACACACACATATATATATATATATATATATATTCACTTCTTAGAACTGGTCAAATAATAGCACAAAAGCAAACACCTCTCACCTATCAAGCTTTTATTACAATTATAGTGCTCACTCCCCTCCAATTCATGACCCTCCATGAAATGAAGAAAAGAAAGTTTTCTTAGGGACCTTTGTCTCTACCTAACAACGGACCTCCTAAACAGAAAACACGAACCCGTAATGTAGCTTAGAAACTTTCTAACCACAGGATGACCCTTCTTCCCTCAAACCAGTGAGTGCTAAGATGAATCTGTCTCTCCATTCGATTTAATTACTAAGGCTTGTTCAGGGTTTTTCCAGAGGCAGGGAGTTTTGTGTTGGAGCAATGGGCTACAGAGGTGACACAGGAGATTTATATAAGGGGATAAATCTGGACAAACAGTACACAGCAGTTCAATTAACCTGTTTCGGGGCGCCTAATGTAATTGCAGAAATGCAATCACTTCAGCTGAGGTTATAAGGTTTGAAACTAACTTTACTATCCGAGGTTAAATGCATCAGCGCTAGATGTTCCTTCAGCAGCTTAACTCAGTACAAAACTAACCAACCAACAGCTGAGTAGCAATTGACAATAGAAGACTCTAGTAGCTGTCTAGACTCCCAAAATTAAACCGTAATAATAATATTTAGAAAACTCAAATCAATAAACATTCTTTCAATTTTTGCCTTTTGATTTTAATATATTAAAGAAAAGATTAAGGAACAAGGAGCAGGAGTTAGGATAAACGTCACCAAGTGTCAGATTTAGAGAAGACACGTTTGATTGGGTATACGTATAATTATTTATGTAACTGGAGAAATGTTCACTTTTCCCCATAAGTAGAAAGATCTGTTTCTAAAACAGAAAATCTGAAAAGAGATGGGGCATTTTACAAAATGAATTATCACTTCCTTTGCATGTGGATTATACCATTTCTCAGCCTAGAGGGCTATCTTAACCTTTCAGTGTTTCAGACAAGGTGATTTTGTAAGCAGAAAATCGTGAAAGAACAGGGAGGACATAGTCATGCACCTAACCAGCTGCATCAAATGGGCACCCCAGTCAAGATTTTCCAGGCAAGAGCTACTCCTACACCACCACCTAGGGGTAGAGATGGGTAGAGACCCCATCTTGCCAGCCTCATTTTTTCTAGAGGTCTAAGTTCCCATGTAATAGCTGATTTCTTTATAATAACAACAAACCCTTATGAAGCGCATGCTTCCTACTCATCATTTCATTTGTGACTCCTAACAATGCTCTAAGCTAAGTTCATTCTCACGTCATTTACAGATATGGAAAACTCAGTGACTTGCATAAGTTCACATGGCTAGTAAGTGGGATCTGAACTCAGTTCCACATTAGTCTTGTGTTTTACATAGCTGCACACAATTCCACTAAAATGGCCTAGAAAAGTAAATTCTTTTTTGTTGTGGTTTCCAAAAGAATCCAGGGAGTATTTTTTCTCCCTCATCTAAAGGTTATCTAATATCAAGTCAGAAGTTAAAATGTGGGAGATAAATAATACTTATGTGAGACATATAATAAAGACACATTATTGATTTTTCCTTATGAACGAATGAGACTAATTCACTAAATGCAAGCAAATATAAATCAAAATAAATGAAAGATACAATTTTCACTTTCTTGATTTGCAATTTAGAAAGTTTAATAATAAGATTTTGAAGGAAATAAGTATTTGTATGCATTGTTTGTGGTAGTATAAATCATAACTTTTTTGTAGGGCAATTTAACAATAACCATCAAAATGTAAAATAGACATTTTCATTGACTCAGGATTTTCACTTCATTTATTTTTTTTTTTAAGATTTATTTATTTATTCAATAGAGAGAGCAAGTGTAGTGGCAAAGGGAGAGGGAGAGAGAAGGAGAGAAGCAGAGCCCGGTGAGGGACTGGATCTCTTGGAACCCAGAGATCACAACCTGAGCCAAAATCCAGAGTGGCTCATTTAATCAACTGAGCCACTCAGGATTTTCATCTTAATGATTTACTTTACATGTGTGTGTATGTATACATATGTATGTGTATGTATTTACACGCATTGTATGTGCACACATACATATGCATATATACACATAAATATATACGTGTACATACACAAATATGTTTGCACTAACATTGTTTTATTAACAATAACTTTGAGAATAAACAGAAATGTCTGTCATTTGAAGAATGATTAAATGAATTATGAGCTATGCACACACTGGTGTATTCCCAAAATAAATAATTAAGGGGGGAAACCCCAATAAAAATCTACATAAATTTAATAAAATACCTTTTGCTAAAAAAAGGAGGCATATACATATTTTTTATAAAAGTTATGAAAGAAAATGAGAATAATGTTTACATTTGAGGACAGGGATCACGAGAGTGTGGGAAAGATGCTTATTTCTGGTGCAGTACCCAATCTGTACAATCACGAGCAGTAACTGTGTTCATATATTACTCCCTAGCTAGTGTCACTTACTTACAACAATATTTTTCATAATGGATCTTTAAGTTTGTCGCAGATTCCATGATCTGCTATCCAGCAGAGATGGGATATTTCATTCTGTGTTAGACTGTTAATATTTGCCTTTCTCGAAGTTTATGGACTATGTAATCTGATGAGACTAATAATTTCACTTCTTGGACTGGGAAGCACATCATGGCATTTAACAATCCCAGGCATGAAATGGTTAGAAACAGCTGCCGAGCCCTAAAGTAGAAGAGGCGCCTGAGTGGTTCAAAATATACCTTCAAATATACCTTCACACAAAGCCGTTAGATATGACTGCTTCCAGTAATACTCCCAACAACATCTGGCAATGTTCACTCCTAGACGTGTCACAAGATAATTTCTAGAACTACATCTCCACTTGCTTTGGTTTTTGCTTTCATGTTTTGCATAGGAAATGCCCCATAGACTTTACTCCATGAAACCCTGAAAAGAACATCACCAGAACGGACAGAAAAGACTGTGTATTGAGGACAGTCCTTTAAATCGTAATTGCTATTGGGTAAACATTTTCTTGCTACTCAGCAGAAAACCAAGTTTCCTTAGGAAGTAAAAGCCTCACAAACACATTTGGATGACCGATGAGGCAAATTCTTTCACACAGCAGAGGGAGTACTTGGAACCTAGATCTGCCAGAATATGTTTCACTTTGTAGTTTGTTATCTGCCATCGCACACTCCCTAAAAGAATCCATCATCTTGATAAACTACAGACATGATTTATGGGCTAATAATAAGGGAGAAAATCTGAGAAATGGATTCTTTCTTATTTCTCCTTTTGGAGAAAAATAGAGAAATTTAAATTGTCAAATTACTTTGAGGAAAAAAAAATAGAGGTTTGACGGGGCACCTGGGTGGCTCAGTGGGTTAAAGCCTCTGCCTTCGGCTCAGGTCATGATCCCAGGGTTCTGGGATCAGGCTCATCGGGCTCTCTGCTCAGGAGGGAGCCTGCTTCCTCCTCTCTCTCTACCTGCCTCTCTGCCTACTTGTAATCTCTGTCTGTCAAATAAATAAATAAAATCTTTAAAAAAAAAATAGAGGTTTGTGATAATGATGACGATCAGGATGGATGTCCAAGGGTGGTATGCTTGAGAAACAGAAGAAATTAATGCTTTTGATAGAATCTTCTAATTTAAATAAAACTAGCCATCCTTTATCTATTCATTGAGGGTTTTAATTGAAAGCAATGACAGTGAACTAC
>PISX010015361.1:0-49675 GCA_004024625.1 Mellivora capensis | reverse complement strand
GAAAATAGATTCAAAATGGATGAAGGACCTCAATGTGAGAAAGGAATCCATCAAAATCCTTGAGGAGAACGCAGGCAGCAACCTCTTCGACCTCAGCCGCAGCAACATCTTCCTAGGAACATCACCAAAGGCAAGGGAAGCGAGGGCAAAAATGAACTATTGGGATTTCATCAAGATCAAAAGCTTTTGCACAGCAAAGGAAACAGTCAACAAAACCAAAAGACAACTGACTGAATGGGAGAAGATATTTGCAAACGACATATCAGATAAAGGGCTAGTGTCCAAAATCTATAGAGCTCATTTGGTTTTGAATCCTATGCTCTTCCCATCGTTCCCATGTTGCCCTTATAACAATAGGCACACCCTTTTTAAATGACCACAAATGCCTTCCCAAGATTGTCACAGTGCAAAAGGTGTGACGTAAGAAGTGGGTGAGAGCAGATGAAATGCATCTCCGACGCCACACACAAGTTAACATTTGAGAGCCAGCAAAGAGGAGGTTAGTAAAGAAAGCTGGACTGGCTCGTGGGGACAGTGTAGGGCAGTAGCCCCGGTCATCAGTCGGGGCGTCAGAAGCGGCAGTCCTGTCTTCTAACCCCTAAGCTGGAGCTCTGGTTCCTGCACACACCGTTCCGTTAACCAAAGAGGCCCTTCTGCTTCAGCCAGCCTTAAAATAACTGCGCCCAGTGGGGCGGTGGCTTTCCCATCGTGGCTCCAGCTCGGCTCTCGGAGCTGTGTTCAGGCCGAGCACTGCGGAACGCCAGCCCCTGTTAAGTGAGCACCAATTGGTCACGGATTAGAGGCTGTCCCCACAGTTGCCAGAATAATTAAAACCACATAGCACATGAGCCAGCTGCTTTCTGTATTAGCTTCTGACAGGAATTCAAATTCAAGTGCACTGCCGTCCAGTGAGCATTAGTTCACGTCCCAAGCCCTACGACATTTGTACAGCGTGTTGCAGTTACCAAATGCTTCCAAACAGGAAATCATTTTGCTTGAACGTAAAACTCAGCTGTTGTGCAAATCGGAATGACATTGGCTAAATGTTATAATTGAGGGAACTGAGGAAGGGGGTAGGGTAGGTGGGTAAATGCACAGGGCTCTCTCAGTTACTCTCTTTTTTAGCCAAGAAGCTCAGAACCTGATAGGACTCTCATGACTCAGAAACTAGCCATAAATCCACCATCCCCCTAAAGCAACTCAAAACAGGACCCAAAGGAGGCTGAATGCCGCTTTTCTCATCGTAAATAGGGGAGACATGCTTTCAGGTTCCTCAAATATACGAATTCTGCCCGATAGGCAAGCCTAACACCTTGGGTGGTGATAACATAAACCCAGTTAAATCTTCTGTGTTGGGAATTGTAACACTAGTCACCTAAAAACAAGTGTTTCAGAGATTGCAGAGAAGGCTGGACGTTTCCCTGTACTTTACAGAAGACTGGGGGAAAGCATAGCAACGGTCCTAAGTTCTGTATCCTAGGAGATACAGTTACTATTAACCCCATAGTGCTGGCTTCACATTGGCCCTAAGAAGCCTGATCAGTTAGGGTTATCCTGGGATGTGGTGACGGACTCCATTTCTCAACACTTGTTCTCGTGACCACAGTTCCTAAATCTTCTCCCTCACTGAAGTTTTCAATGAGGATTTAAATATGAATCACCATCATCTTGCTGATCCTAGGTCCTACTGTCTTTGCTCAGCACTGGCAAAGTGCCCATAGAGAGTGTGTCTTTGTGAAAGACAGCTAGAGACATCCCTGGTTACTGCGTATGCTCTACAAGTATCTTTCTGACTCCAGAAGGGCTCACGTGATGAAAGGAACATGCTCTACCTGTAAAGAGGTTTTAGTTTTGTTAGGGAGTTTGGGCTTAAATGAGTTTTTATCTACAAACGCAGTGATAGACTTTCTGGAGTCCTCTGGATTGGACATCAGAGGCCCTTGTGGAGGGAATGGTAGCTAGTTCTGTTCTACTTCTCAGAAGACTTGTGCACGGGGGCTTCTGTTATCAGATATGCTGAATCACATGCAGAACTTTCCTCCATCTTCAAAACCAAGACTAAAAAGGAACACCTGCCTCCTCTAGGAGTTACACACCAATTGTAAGGCTCTTTCAGATTTCAAGAACAATGACCTTTCTTGATTTGTTACCAGAATACGTGGGAACATGGATCAGCAAAGCAAGTTATCTAAGAAACTATAAAGTACTTCTGGGTCCTAATATGTCTAAGATTTAAATATATATTATATAATACTACATATATAAATATATATTGAAATATTTAAAGCTAACACAATGGCTTAATTCTAGGCATAAAACAACCCAGAAGTGCAACGCCTTCTTTTTCTTCCCCTAGCATTTCTATTTCCCTTTAAAAATATTTCATTTGATCAGTTTTCCTCCTGCATTAGCAGTTTATGCCAAAACGCCTTAAAAGTAACTGGCTTCCCTCATTTTTAACTTGTATCTTACCCTCAACTTATATATGAATTCCTGATTATTGTCCATCATGAAAGTAGCAAAATTTTTTCACTTAAAGTGCAAGCCACGAGGTATCTTTTGTTGTTTTTAAGTAAACTTTATTGAAGTATAATAGCATAAATACAGTAAACTTAATCCTTGGTAGTATACAGTTACTTCATTTTAACAAATATGGAGTCATGTAATCACCACTATCAAGATAGAGGCAAGTTCCACCCCAAAATGCCTCTGTGTCCCTTTATAATCAGTCCCTCCCCACATCCCAGTCACTGTTAATCACTGATCTGTTTTCTCTCCCTATAGTTTTACCTTTTCCAGAATATGCTGTAAATGAATACCATATGTATCCTTTGAAACAGAGTTCTTTCACTTAGCATAAATGTGTGTGAGATTTTTCCTTGTTCAGTAGATCAGTAGTTTATTCCTTTTTATTCCTGAGCAGTGTTCTACTGTATGGATGACTACAGTTCTTTTGTCATTCTCCACTAGGACATTGGGGATGTTTCCAGTTTTTAGGCTTCCATAAACATCCGAATACAAGTTTCTATGTGAATATAAGCTTTCATGCTTTTGTTTCTTCTGAGTAAACACCTAGGAAAGAGATTACTGGGCTTTGTAGTGTGTTTGTATTTGACTTAATCAGAAACAGTTTTCTGTAGTGGCTGTGCCATTTTGAATTACGCTCAGTGATATCTGACAGTTTTAATTGTTCTATATCCTCACCAGCTATTATCAGGTTTGTTTTCAGTTTTGGTTTTGTTTTAGCCATTCCAATAGATATGTAATTTTATTATATTACAGTTTGAATTTGTATTTCCCTCTGTATTATGATGTTGGGCATCTTTTCATAAGCTTATTCGGGGAAATGTTTATTCAACACTTTTGCCCATCTTTAAATTTCATTATCTGTCTTTTTATTATTCAGTTGTAAGAATTCTTTTTTGGCAATGTTGAGTTTTATTATAAGTTCTTTATGTATTTTGGATACTAATCCTTTATCAGATATGTCATTTGCAAATATTTCTCCCGGTCTGTTAGTTTGCCTGTTAGTTTTGTTGACTTACTCTAGGTAAGAGACCTTACCAGATATGTGTTTTGCAAATATTTTCTCCCAATTTGTAGCAGTCTTTTTTTTTCTTAACAATTCTTAAAAACAGTATTTTTAATGTGGTGCAATCCAATTTATCAATTTTTAAAATGGATTGTTCTTTGGTATCATGTCTAAGAAATCTTTGTCTAACCCAAGGTCACAGAGATTATCACTTTGATTTGCTTCTAAACGTTTTATAAAGTTATAGAGGTGTTACATTTAAGATTATGATTAATTTTGAGATAATTTTTGTACATGGTGAAAAATATAGGTTGAGAGTTTCTGATTTGTTCATTTTTTGTTTTTGGATATGAATTCCAGTTTTATCCATGCCATTTGTTTAAGACTATCCATTGCTTTGGCTTTGCACCTTTGTCAAAAGTCAATTGATCATATCCTTTTATAGGTCTATTTCAGTGCACTCAATTCTAACCTATTCATCTGTGTGTGTGTGTGTATGTGTGTGTTTGTCTCTCTCTCTTTTGCTGTTTAACTTAAATTTGAATTTATGGGGATAAAATTGTTTATAATATTCCCATATTTTCCATTTAATAACTTCAGGCTCCATAGTGTTTTTCCTGCTTTCATTTCTGATATTGGAAATTTTTGTCTGGTCTGTTTTTAATGATCACTCTGATCAGAGATTTATCAATTTCATTGATATTTTCTAAGAACCAACTTTTAGCTACATTGATTTTTCTCTAGCGTTTTTCTAATTTTGATTTCATTGATCTCTGCTCTTATCTTTATTATGTACTTCCTCTGCTTGTTTTGGATTAAATTTGGTTTTCTTTTTTTAGTGTCATAAGATAGAAGTATAGATCATTGATTTGAACTATTGTTCTACTGTAATACAAGTACTCAATGCTGTATATTTCCTTCCAAGCCCCCTCATGTGTAGAGTAGGAACTTTACAACACTAATATTATTTTCATTCATTTAATTATGTTTTTTAATTTCCCTTGAGATTTTCTCTGTAACTCATGGATTATCTGTGTGATGTTTAAATCCTACATATTCAGTGATTTCCCATTATCTTTCTGTTACCAATTTCTAGTTTAATTACGTTATTGTCAGAGAATATACTTTGTTTAACTTCACTTCTTTAAATCTGTTAATGTTTGTTTTATGACCAGTATATGGTCTATTTTGGTAAATGGTCCCATCAGTGTTTTAAAAGATTATATATCTGGCTGTTGTTGAGTGACACAATCAATAAATATCCATTATATCCTGCTGCTTTATAGTAGTATTCTATTCTTTTCTATGCTTGCTGCTTTTCATTTTAGCAATTCAATCAATTATTGAGAGAGGAGTATTGAAGTTACCAATTATAATTGTAAATTTTTCAAATGTTTTATCCAATTCTATGAGTTTTTGCTACATGTTTTTTGAAGCTCCATGATTTAGTGCATTTAGGATTGTTAAGTATTCTTGGTGAATTGATGCCTTTATCATTATATAATGCTTCTGTTTGTTCCTGGTAAGTGTCTTTGCTCTGAAGTCTATTTTAAAAGATATTAATATCTGATGTTAGTCAGCTTTCTTTTAATTCATGTTTACATAGCATATCTGTGCTCATTCTTTTACTTTTAACCTCTCTTTTCTTATTGGTGTGTTTTTTTTTATCATTTACCTTTAATGGAATTATTAATGTTAAGAATTAAGATTTCCAGGCGCCTGGGTGGCTCAGTGGGTTAAGCCTCTGCCTTCGGCTCAGGTCATGATCTCAGGGTCCTGGGATCGAGCCCCGCATTGGGCTCTCTGCTTGGCAGGGAGCCTGCTTCCCTCTCTCTCTCTGCCTGCCTCTCTGCCTGCTTGTGATCTCTGTCTGTCAAAATAAATAAATAAATAAAATCTTAAAAAAAAAAAAAAAGAATTAAGATTTCCAGCTTACTATGCATTTACTGTTCCCTGTTTTTCATTCCTGTTTTTTTCTTTCCTGTCTTCCCCTGAATTTCTCAAATGTTTTTAGTATTCCATTTTAAATTATATATAATGGGGCTATTTGTAACAGCTTTATTGAGATTGACCATACATCCATACCACACAGTTCACCAACTTAAAATACAATTCAATGGTTTCCTATATTCAGAGTTGTAGAAACAGCACCACAATTAATTTTAGAACAATTATCCACCCCCTTTAGGAAGAAACCCTATCCCCTTTAGCTATGACCCCTTTAATACCTCCTCTTCTCCCCAGTCCTAAGCACTGGATATAGAATTCTTGGTTAACAGCTCATCCCCACCCTTACCCCCAACACTTGAAAAATGCTGTGTCATTACCTTATCGACCCCATAGTTTCTCATGAGAAATACACTGTTATTTGAATTGTTTTTCCCCGATAGATAATATGTTGTTTCTTTCTGGCTGCTGTCATGATTTTTTTCTTCTTTATTTTCCAGGAATTTGATTATGATTGACATAGAGGTTTCTAGGGGTTTATTCTGTTTGAGTTTTGCTCAGCTTTTTAAATCTGTAGGTCTGTGTCTTTCACCAAATTTGCACCATTTCCAGCCATTATTCCCTCAAATATGTTTTTAGCCCTTCATTCTTTTTCCTCTTTCTGGAACTCTGATGGCATGAATGGTAGGTATTTTGTTACTGTCCCACAGAGTCCTGAGATTCTGTGGATTCTTTTTGCTTCTGTGTTTTTTATCAGCTGTTCAGATTGGATAATATTTATTGGTCTGTCATCAAGTTCAGTGGTTCTTTCCTCTGTCATCTCCGTTCAATGAGGTTTTTATTTTAGTTATTTTCTTTGCTAACTTGTTTATTAAATGTTTATTATTCTGAAATTTTCATTTGGTTCATCTTTATATTCTGCCTTTCTTTGCTGCGACTTTGTATTTTCTATTTGTTTCAATAGTGTTCATAATTGCTTCTTGGAGCATTTTTATTATAGGTGCTTTAAGATCCTTGTCAGTTAATTATACCTGTATCATCACAGTATTGGTGTCTGTTGATTGTCTTTTTTTGTTTAAGTTAATGTTTTTCTGGTTCTTTGTCTAATAATTTTGGATTATATCTTGGACATTTTGTATATTATGTTATGAGACTTAGGGTCCTATTTAAATCTTCTATTTAATAGACTGAGGATCTGTTTAGGTTTAGAATGAACTTTCTGTTTCAGTTTTGTGGACTGTGGTTCTAATGTCAAGTTAGTTTTCACAGCTCTTGTAGGGCTTTTCAGTCTGCCCTACCTATGTATTACCTAAGCTAATTTAGAATCTGGGCAATATTCTACCCATGGTTCAATTCTCAAAACTCTTGCACTCTGATTCTGGTTAATTTCACACATGGGTTGTTTAGAGTTGTTTATGACTTCTTGCACCAATTTAAAGAATTGCTTTCTCCAGTCTACTTCTCTCCATAATCCTCCCTGCTTCTCTAGTCGGGAAGGGGTAAGATACTACTTCATTGCTATCCTTTGCTTAATTCAGGACGTGATGGTTTATAGGGCTCCTCTCCACAGTCTCTGTGGTGCCCAGCGGGGAGGAAAAGAGGTACAGTTTCTTTCATTGTATGTGCTTTGAGTAGAGCCAGGGGTAAGTACTCCAAGGGCTACCCTCTTCCTAATCTTTTGACTGGAGAGAGCAGGCTTCCTGGGGAATTTTGTGTCTGCTCTTTTGTGTTTCTGGTTGTGGGCTACTCTAGCGCCCAGACTGTACTTAGGAGGCAAAAAAAAAAAAAAAAAAAAAGGAAAGAAAGACATACCAGAAACTCACCATCAGATTGTTCTGAGTCCCATAGTCCCTAGACAGTTTGCCTTCTTTTCTCCACCTTTCATGTACTTTGGGGTACATGAAACTGGGGTTTGCCTGGGGTTTTTAGTTGTAATTAGCAGGAGAATCAGGGTAGTATGCATTGCTCCATATTGTCAAAAATGGGAAGCCAATCATGATTCAGTTTTGTATCCCTCATAAAAACATACCACGATGCTTAGCATTTAGTCTCTGAAAGAGAGGAGTGAGTGAAGAAAACAATTAGGTCCATATCTCATAATATTAATTCAGCATAACATATAGTAGTTAAGAATATGGCCTTTAGAATCAATTACCAGTTTGAATTTTAGCTCCACCTACTTTCAGTGTAATGTAAGCAGGTTCCTTAACTTCTCTGAGTCTCAGTTTCCCATAATATGGGGATGGTAATATCTATCTCATGGGGTGAGTAACTAGCATATTTCATGCTTTTAGCACAGGGCTTGCTAATAAAGTTAGTAAATATAACTCCTGGTTATGTTAGTATAACAACAGCAATTATCAGATATCACTATCTGTTTCTTGCACTCATAGGAAACTCTGCCCTTAAAGACAAAGAAGACCAATTTGGGAGGACACCGCTTATGTACTGTGTGTTGGCTGACAGACTGGATTGTGCAGATACTCTCCTGAAGGCAGGAGCAGATGTTAATAAAACCGACCACAGCCAGAGAACAGCCCTCCATCTTGCAGCTCAAAAGGTGAGAAGTTAAATTAATTTGAAGTGTAAACCTTTTGTGAGGTATTTAGAAGTTGATTAATGGAACTATGCAATTGACAGATGATAAAGAAATCGTAAGTATGTGACTCTTCATTTTATGTGCTTTCTCTAAAAACAGTCTAAACTGCAGAGAATAAAAATAGGTGGCTCTGTTCATTTATCCAACCAAGTTCTTTGAGCAATGGAATTCATTTTATGATCTAAGATTAAGTCAAGGAAAAGGAATCAAAATTGTATGTATAATATGATTAAACCATATTAAAAATCAATTTATGCATGGGGGAAAGCAAAGGCCAGAAAGAAAAACACTAAGATACATATTTTTTTTTAAGATTTTATTCATTTATTTGAGAGAAAGAGAGAGAGAGAGAGAAAGCAGAGAGGGAGAGAGAAAGAGAGAAGCCAACTCCCCGCTGAGCAGAGAGCCCAAAGTTGGGCTTGATCCCAGGACTGTGGGATCATGACCCAAGCCAAAAGCAGATGCTTAACTGACTGAGCCACCCAGGTGCCCCAACACTAAGGTATTAATAGTGCTTGGGTCTTAATGTTGGTAATATTTGGTACTTTTTACTGTTTAAAAATTTTCCCCTGACAAATATTAATTACTTTTACAACAAAAACTTACTGTCTCTCTTAAAGTATGGGCATTAAGAAGCATAAAATAAATTTATTTTCTAAATGTATTTCAACTTTTTAAAAGTCTAAAACTATATTGCCAGTAAAAAGGATTTCAGGTTTGTTTTTTTTTTTTTTTTTTTTTTTAAAGATTTTATTTATTTATTTGTCAGAGAGAGAGGGAGAGAGAGCAAGCGAGCACAGGCAGACAGAGTGGCAGGCAGAGGCAGAGGGAGAAGCAGGCTCCCCGCCAAGCAAGGAGCCCGATGTGGGACTCGATCCCAGGACGCTGGGATCATGACCTGAGGCAAAGGCAGCTGCCCAACCAACTGAGCCACTCAGGCATCCCGGATTTCAGGTTTTTTAAAGGTATTGTTAAGAGCTGAGGTTTTTAAGATAAATATATCTTTTATTTAATCAAAATGGGAAGCTTCTATATTTATTGAAAGACTTATTTATCTGAAAATGATTTTTCCTTCCATAAAATTATGGTGTATAAAATATATTTCCAGTGCCTGATATTTTCCTTTTTATTATTTTAGACATATATTTTTGGAATAAAAAGCAATAAAAATTAGATCCAGCAAAAACTATTAGAGTTATTTCCCATTAAAAAATGTGAACCAGATATAGCCGATTAATTGAGGGGTTAGAAAAATACCTTTTTCATTAGTTGAATACATAAAAAGAGACTGACATTAAGATATCCTTCTGAATATGCTAGTTACACGCTGTGATCAGTTAGGTCTGTCAGGTTATTCCCAAAGTTATTGCTCTTGAATTTGCTTTTCATTATAGTAATTTTTTAAAAATCTGCCTCATTTTCAATTTCGGTTTTAACTACTGTGTAGGTATTTATAACCTTTCACCTAGGCTTGTCAGCTTTTAAAATTATTCAGTCAGGAAGGGTAACTCCATTTAACTTGTTATCATTAAAAAGTAAACATTTCAGATTAGAAATAGCCCCAGTATTATGAATTTGATACACTTTAGATTTTTCATTGTGGTTCATTTAGGTTTAAAACCCAACTTCAGAAATATAGGTTGGAGGAACCTAACTTCACATCAGGTGGGTCATGTGAAAAAACTGGGGATTTGAGTTGTTGAGCCTCCAATCATCTCTGTAGAGGTAGAAAGTGATCCAAAGGGGAGAGAAGAGGTCAGTTTTAAGTCTCTCCACAAGATGTGGTGCATTTGTTTTCTTCTGCTTTTTGTTTCTCCTTTATTTTTTTAAATTGTGATTTCCTGCAGCATCAAAGAATAAATAGAACTCTGATTTACATGTCACAATTTTCATAGCTGATTTCATAAATAACATGTTTCATGGTCTTTTGACTATCTGATAATTACACATTTCCCCCTTTCTCTGTGTTGTGGTTTGTTTTTGCATATTTGCCCAAAGTGGCAATCTACCTTTAGACTATACTAGCACTAGTAGAATTTCCAGAACAAGGGTGGTCATAAACCTTTAGTGCTGTACTCTGTCCAGATCAAAACTGGGTATTGCATTTCATTTTGTGCTTTATGCAAAAGCACTGTTATTTTCAAAATCAGTGATAGAATAGATCCAACAGGAGTAATATTGTGAAGAGTCTAGAAGTAACTCTCAAAGAAGAGTTGGAGATATGTCCCAGATCTATAGCACACCCTGCCTCTGAGCAGACACAAACATAAATTCTCTTTACAGAAAATATCTTCACCCTAAACTTCCAGGATTCCCCCATATTACATAGACCAAACAAGATCTCACAGTGAAAGGGGACATATATATGAGGAAGCAGTCTATCACAAATGAGAGTCAGCAGAAACAATAAACAAATTTGATTGTGGAGTCCTGGGATCAAGTCCTACATCAGGCTCCCTGCTCCACAGGGAGTCTGCTTCTCCCTCTGACCCTCCCCCTTCTCATGCTCTCTGTCTCTCTCTTATCCTCTCTCTCTCTCTAACAAATAAAATCTTAAAAAAAAAAAAAAGAAAAGAAAAGAAACACAATGTAAAATAACGATTGAATGGTTAAAGATAGAAAAGAAGAGGGGTGCCTCGGTGGCTCAGACCATTTTGACTCAGGTCATGATCTCAGGGTTGTGGGATCGAGCCCAGCATCAGTCTCCACACTGGGCGTGGAGTCTGCTTGGGATTTTCTCTCTTCCTCTAGTCTTCCCCCTCCTCTGGCACTTGCATGTGCTCTCTCTCTCTAGAAAGAAAGAAACAAAGAAACAAAGAAAAAGAGAAAGAGGGAGGGAGGGAAGAAGGAAGAAAGAAAGAGAGAAGAAAAGGAAAAGGAAAAAGAAAAGAAAAATGAGCATTCAACAAAAAACTTTCATGACTAGGCATCAGTTCTGGCCGTGACCACTTATTTTAGAATAACCTCCCTGCCAAAAAATTTCTAAAGACTGAATAAAATATATATACATTATTTGAAGGCACTGAGAAAAGTCAGCATAAGCTAGGTCTAAGAAATTACAATCATTCAGAGAAGAGAAGCATGAGGAATGAGCACCACGTTTATCCAGCTATATCCTTTAAGGCATCTTCCAAAGTGGAATGCAAATGAATACAGCCCTAGCAGGAAGCAATTATCTTGGTAGGCTGAGAAATCACAGGTAGAGTCTGGCGTTAGCAGTGGCTGGAACGTGGAAGGGCAAAATCCTGGAGCGAAGGGAACTACAGAGAAGGAACCCAAAAATCTGGGTACAAATTCCTTGCAAATCATTAGCAGATTCCTAAACTGTGCTTGTGCTGTGTGAGGCTCAAACCCAGCAGGAAACAACAGCTGGGAGACTAAACAGCTAAGCAGAGATTGTTTTAATATTGTCCTATATTTTCTTTCCAATGCAAGTCTTTAATACATAACAAGTTGATTTTTGTGTAGAGGTCCATTCTCATTTTAAATTATATGAATAGGGACTCCTGGGTGGCTCAGTTGGTTAAGCGGCTGCCTTCGGCTCAGGTCATGATCCCAGCATCCTGGGATCGAGTCCCGCATCGGGCTCCTCGCTCAGCAGGGAGCCTGCTTCTCCCTCTGCCTCTGCCTGCCACTCTGTCTGCCTGTGCTCGCTCTCTCTCCCTCTCTCTGACAAATAAATAAATTTTAAAAAATAATAAAAAAATAAAAAATAAAAAATAAATTATATGAATAACTCATTTTCCCAGGACAACCTAGCTCATTAATTTGTAGCTGAGTTTGTGCTCTGTGCCAGTACCAGGGTTTTGGACTATGTACCACCTGTAGTTTTTTGTTTTGTTTTGTTGTTAATTATGGTTTTTAAATAAAGTCCTAATACAAGGGAGCTACTTAGGAAACTTGCAAATATAGAAAATACACCATTGAAGTGCTTTAGGGAGATGAATATGGCAACTAAAGCTCTTTTAGAAGAGAAGATACTTAGAAAGTTATTACAGTTCAGGCCAAGAGAGGAGGAGTTTGATCTAAGAGATACATTGTAAAGGTAGAACAGTTCATTCATTAAGTAGTTGCCATATGTCTACTATATAATAGTAGGTTTAGAGGATCACCTAGAGGAAATATTAAAAAATGAATCACATATGTCTGCTGTTAAAAAGTACTCTCCATGCTGGTCTGTATTAAATTTCCATTTGTCTTTGTTTAGTGAACCTCCCTGACATATCACATATCAAATATTCTTTCCAAGTATTGTCTCTCCCACTTACTTCTGTAATCTGTGAACTCAGAAGTGTGCTATTTGGGTAATCATCAATATTCATATATGTGTGCATGAATGCATTCATTCAACATATGTTCATACTGTTACTGTGTAACAGGTGCTGTGCTAGGGCCTTGGAATACAAAGATGAAAGACAGGATTCCTGCTCTTAAGTTGCTTACAAAGATCATGGATAAAGATATCAAGTGGTAATTTAAAGCTGGCCTGTCTCCTTTATATATCTAAGTGTTTTATAAAATATCAATAGCCATGCCATGTAAATAGTCATTCATTACTACTGACCTGAAGATCAGCCATTCCCATGTTATTTATTATGTTTTTGCTTTTTTGTGGTAGTGAACTAATTATGTTATCTTCCATTCATAGTAGGAAAAACTCTTGTTCCCATAGCATTTTGTTCATGTCTCCATTAGAGGCCCATTACCTTGTATTTTTTTTTAAGATTTTATTTATTTGACAGAGAGAGAGATCACACGTAGGCAGAGAGGCAGGCAGAGAGAGAGGGGGAAGCAGGCTCCATGCTGAGCAGAGAGCCCGATGCAGGGCTCGATCCCAGGACCCTGAGATCACAACCTGAGCTGAAGGCAGAGGCTTCAACCCACTGAGCCACCCAGGCACCCCTCCATTACCTTGTGTTGTAATCATTGCTTACTCGTCTCTTTCCCACTAGACTGGATCTCCACGCAAGAACCTTGTTTTATTTATTTTTGAATTCCCTAGAATCTAACATTGTGTCTTACATGCTTTGGTTGAATGAATGAATACACTTAAGGTTACTTATATAGAAAGTCATTATTAATACAAATGCTAGACATTTGTTTATTAGAATCATTTATCCAGTTTTAAAATACATATATGGGAAAAACTTATTGAACCGTGCTGATTGGCTTAGTTATTTTGACACGTACTCAGTACTCTGGAAACAAATTGCTGTTAGTCCAAGCAGCTAAGAAAATGGTACCCACAAGAATAAAATTAATCTCAATATACGGAACATCTGTATCTAATTTGTTTTTCATTTTTACCCTCAGTATAATCCAAGAAAGCAATCAGTCATACCTTTTCTGGGTTTCTCACGAAAGATATCTAATTGTTAGAAATGTTTTCCTCCAGGGAATCTACTATTTCTCTGACTTCCACAGATATATTTATTTGTTAATAAGGATAAAAAAAGCCTGAGCAATCTTACTAAATGTTAATAGTTATGCATTTTTAATCTTCCAGGAGGTTATTAATTTGGCTTCAAGAAGATTAAGACTACCCACTCTGAAAAATTATATCATGTCAAACACAAAAACTAAAGAAACTTCAGACTGTGGTTGTGGTGTGTGTGTGTGTGTGTGTGTATGTGTGTGTGTGTTTTCTTTTAATTCACCACAGAATTCTCAATTCATCTGTGAAAACTGAATATTAATTTAATTAATATTCATTTTCTAGATACACTTTTTCCATATTAATGAGTTACAAAAATTAAAGGAGAAGAGTAGAATACCTCTAAAAGTTTTCAGGAAAACCTTAATATCAGGTGACAATATTAGGATATTGGATTCCCTTATTTTATACACACTCACACTTGTACACAAACACAGCAAACAATCCATCCCCAGTCCCCTGGAACTCTATATTCCTGTGTGTGTATGTGTGTATATCTATGTCTATGCATATAGATACAGATATACACACACATTTATATTTAACTCCCTCCCTATATTCCCCCCGATGAATGCCATTTGAAGGCAGAGGCTATGTCTTATTTGATTTATTAGTTCCAGTCTTAAAACAACTCCTGCCATTTAAAAAAGACTCAGTTCATGTTTGTTTAATGAATACATGAATGAAGGAATGAATTAATCAATAAATTCGAATATCAGATAGATTTATTATGAGTGGTATGATCTTCAAAACTACTGAAGTATAAATTAGTTGTTGTATTTATTCCCTTTCATTATCCATTCCACCCCCCTTATAATTTTGCTAGCAGCATTTTACAAGACTCTGTGAGCTTAATTTCCCATCATGTATCACTCTTGTATGCCTCAGTTTCTTCATCTATAAAAATGATACTACACTTCTCCCTGTCTACTTTTAAGAATGATGTTCCCTCAGATATAAAGCATTTTGCTTGGTAGAGAAATATGCTCTCTCAGACTGTGGGTTGTCAATATTATCACTAGACATCATACTGCAATATAGGTACAAACTTCAAACTACTCTTTAGGAATTAGTAGATGTCACAGATAAAAGGGCCCTTCAGGATAGTCTAATCCAATGTGTTACTGGATAAAGAAATTGAGCCAATTCTCCTTTCAATTCTCTTTTCTTGGTAAATTATTCATCATTCTTTTTGCTTTTGCCTAAAACCTAAGTGTTTTTCATCGTATTTTTTACAGTTTTTACTTAAATTCCCATATAGTTAAGGTATAATAATATTAGGTTCAGGTATATAATTTAGTGATTCAACACTTCCATACAACAGCTGGTGCTCATCAGGACAAGTGCCCTCCTTAATCCCCATCCCCTATTTCACCCGTCCCTCCTCCCCCCTACCCTCTGGTCACCATCAGTTTATTCTCTATAGTTATTAAGAGTTTGTCTCTTAAAAGAATGTTGTTATTTAAAAAAAAGAGAGAGAGAGAGTTTGTCTCTTGATTTGCCCCTCTCTCCCATTTCCCCACTTTGTTCATTTGTTTTCTTTGTTAAATTCCATGTATGACTGAAATCATATGGTATTTGTCTTTCTCTGACTTGTTTCACTTAGCATAGTACTCTCTAGCTCCATCCATGTTGTTGCAAATGACAAGATTTCATTCTTTGGGGGGCTGAGTAATATTCCACTGCGTGTGTGTGTGTGTGTGTGTGTGTGTGAATATATATACACCACATCTTCTTTATCAGTCATTAGACATTTGGGCTATTTCCATAGTTTGGCTATTGTAGAGAATGCTGCTATAAACATTGGGGTGCCAGCAGACACATGAAAAGATGCTCCACATCACTCCTCATCAGGGAAATCAAATCAAAACTGCAATGAGATATCACCTCACACCTGTCAGAGTGGCTAATATCAATAACACAAGAAACAACAGGTGTTGGTGAGGTTGCAAAGAAAGGGGGACCATCCTACACTGTTGGTAGGAATGTAAGCTGGTGCAGCCACTGTGGAAAATAGTAGGGAGGTTCCTCAAAAAGTTCAGAATAGAGCTACCCAACAACCCAGCAATTGCACTACCAGGTATTTACCTAAAGAATACAAAATACTAATTCAAAAGGATCCATGCACCCCAATGTTTAATTATTTTAAAATTCTAGATAAGAATAGAGAATATTGGGGTGCCTGGGTGGCTCAGTGGGTTAAGCCTCTGCCTTCAGCTCAGGTCATGATCTCAGGGTCCTGGGATCGAGTCCTGCATCGGGCTCTCTGCTCAGCAGGGAGCCTGCTTCCCCCTCTCTCTCTCTCTGCCTGCCTCTCTGCCTACTTGTGATCTCTCTGTGTCAAATAAATAAGTAAATAAAATATTTTTAAAAAAGAATAGAGAATATCATTAAAAATACTCAGAAGAGATAAAACTGAATATTTTTTTTTCCAGATTTTCTTTAGTGAAATAAACCAGTATAGATGCACTGGAAGTTTTCTGTTTATTCTCCCAAATCCCATTCCCCTCCTTTTCTGCATTCTCAGTCTATCTTAATTTTGGTGGTTTCAATTCCCATGCATATTTTTCTACCTTTATTTTATATGGATATAACCATAAACAATACTGTTTTGCATTTTAAAAATCTTTATATAAATGGTGTTATACTTTGTGTCATTCCCCAACTTGCTTTTTTAACTTAACATTATGTTTTTGAGATTACTTAGTTTTGAGGTATATGTTGAAATGTGTAGCTCTGTTCCCAAAAGATTATATACAGATGCTCAAAAGACACATGAAAAGGTGTTCAACTTCACTACTAATTAGATAAGTGCAAATTAAAGCCACAGTGAGATACTATACAACCATCTGAATGTCTAAAATGAAAAAGTCTGATAATACCAATTGATGGTGACAATATGGAACAACTGGAACATTTGTAGTGAGAATACAAATTCGTTAATCTACTCTAGAAAGCAGTTTGACTCTAACAAAGCTGAACACACACACACACACAGAATCATGGCAATTCACACTCCAATCCCAGTAATACCTAAGAGAGATAAGTGCGTCATTCTACCAAAAGGCGTGTATGAGAGTGTACATGATATCATTATTTATAATAGCAAACACTCTTAGTAGCACAAACCACTCAGATGTGTATGAATAGGCAAATGGGTAAATAAACTGTGATGTATTCCTACAACGGGATACTACACAACAAAAAATAATGAACTACTGATACATTGCACCACATGAATAAATTTTGTAGACATCATGTTGAGTGAAAGAAGTCAGCTATTTAAAAAAAAAAAAGAAGTCAGCTATTTATACACATTTTAAAAACAGCCAAAACTATATGGTGATTCAAATCAGGTTTTTGGTTACCCAGTATATAGATATTAACTAAAAAGGGGCATAAAGGAAGCTTTCTGGCATACTGGAAATGATCTATATCTTGATCTGTGTGTTGATTACATAAAAAGTTATCAGTCTGTATACTTAAGATTTATCTACTTAATTATATATGTAAATAATTGTGCCTCAATTTAAAAATTACTTATAAAAATGGTAAAATTCCAGAAATTGGTGAGTATGATTTGTAGGTAGGATGAGGAAGAACAGAATCAAGGATGGCTTCTGACCTAGGCTTTGAAGCACTTCGGTCACATTTCCCCAGTGTTAGCTTCAGGGACTCTAGGAAAGCCCTATAAACTTGAGCATGCATCAGAATCACCTGGAGGTGTTTAGTAGGTACTTCTAGGCTTCTCTGTGGCTATATTCACTCATTAGTTCATTTTAAAATAGCAGTTAGGGGCAGCTGGGTGGCTCAGTGGGTTAAAGCCTCTGCTTTCAGCTCAGGTCATGATCCCAGAGTCCTGGGATCGAGCCCCGAATCGGACTCTCTGTTTGTCAGGGAGCCTGCTTTCCTCTCTCTCTCTGCCTGCTTCTCTGCCTACTTGTGATCTCTGTCTGTCAAATACATAAATAAAGTCTTAAAAAAAAAAAAGAATGAGCTTTTTAAAAAAAAATAGCAGTTAGGATTCCTAGTTTTCACCCAGGCGGCCCAGGTTCGACTCCCGCTGTGGGAACGCACAACTTTTGGGGCACCTGGGTGGCTCACTAGGTTAAAGCCTCTGCCTTCAGCTCAGGTCATGATCTCAGAGTCCTGGGATCGAGCCCCACATCAGGCTCTCTGCTCGGTGGGGAACCTGCTTCCCCCTCTCTCTCTCTGCCTGCCTCTCTGCCTACTTGTGATCTCTGTCAAATAAATAAATAAAATCTTAAAAAAAAATTTACTAAGTGCCCACTCTACCACAAACTATATAGCCAATGGATATCTGAAGAATAAACAAATGAGGTTTTTGCCATGTGGTATGCTAAAAGAAGGCACCGAAAGACATTCATGATGCCTGCATTACTTAGAAATGTAGGGAAGTCTGAGTGAATGAAACCCTTATGTTCTGGAATGTTAATGATCTCTCAAGAAATCTCTGGACTGAGATGGGTGATGTTAGACAACTCTTAGAGTTTGCCCCATTTGACTTCAAACCTAGCTAAGCTGCCTTTTCCAGGCAGGCAGAAAGTCCCAGGCTAAAGAATCTTTGGTTCAGTATATTCCAACTTCTGAGGTTTCCAAATAAGCTTCAAGTTTGTCCTCTGAGTATTTAGAAATTATCTCTAAACCTACCCTCTGGTTTTCCAGTTTAGAAACTTCTTCCTTCCTTCCTTTTTTACGTGGCTCCATGCCCAGCATGAAGGCCAACTCATGGCGTGAACTCATGACCGTGAGATCAAGATCCAAGCTGAGATCAAGAGTCACACTTAAATGACTAAGCCACCCAGGTGTCTCTAGAAACTGGTTTCAGATATTTAGGATTATATATTCAAGAGTGTTCCAACCAAATCCAGAGTTGGTCTGCTTTTAAATAAATCTGAGAATTGAAATCAAGCCTATCTGTCCTTTAATACTCTCACGATAGTTAATGTATGTCTACTTGCATGAGTGAAATTTGTAGTGACAGGGAAGAACATGTCAACAAGTCTTGGTTGAAATCACTAGTTTGAATTTTTCTAACATAATTCAGTTTAAAAAAAAACAAAAACATTCATTTAGTTCCATAGCGCTATATAGCAGTCAGAACAGTTAAATATTATCTATTCTGTGTAAGTAAACTATGTATAGTTTGACTGAATTCTTCTAGGTCACTTTGATACTTATAGTCAGGAATTACCTTGTTTTTCTGATTCCCAGCTCAATGCTCCTAATTATGCTCCACTGAAAGAAAACGTACGTACTTTTGGGAGGCTTACTTTCTCAGTCTTCTGATTCTTCTGACCTAAAGTCATTCCCAAGTCCAGTTTCTCAGTCAAACCTCCAAAGAAGTACCTACAGGTTTCCTTCTTGTGGGCCAAATTCAGAACTTAACCCAGGGCTTCCACCACTCCTTCTTCTTCTTCTTCTCCTTTCTTCTTTCTTCTTCTTCTTTCTTCTGTTTTCTTCTTCTTTTTTAAAGGTGGGGGGGTGGGGGAAGAGAATCCTAAATGGGCTCCTTGCCCAGCACGTGGGGGGGGGGGGTTGATCTCATGACCTTGAGGTCACCTGAGCTGATATAAAGGGATGGACGCTTAACTGAGCCCACCAGGCACCCCCAGTTAGTATTTTACCTCAGTGTATGACACCTCTCAGACACAGCAGAGCAGCCTTGCAGATTGTGTTTTAAAATCCATGTGGCTCACCGAATTTTGTTTTGAACATGTTCCTGTTTCCTGTAACCATGGTCATTTTCTAATCATCTTTATCTCTTTGCTGACCCCCAGTTTTACTAAGTCATGAAAATACAAGCATCTGCTTTCAATGAATAGATTAGAGATCCCCACAAGCTTAGATTCCCATGGAAACCAATCAAAAACTAAAAGGAAAAGAAAGAGTATATATTGAATTTCCCCGAGACCTGCAGCTTGTTTTTCATTAGACTCATGCTGATTTCTTTTAAACTCTGGGCACAGGGCCAGCGAATATTTTTACAGCTGATAAAAAGGAACTTCAGATCCATTTACTTTTCATTTAAACTTTTAAAAATTAATTTTGTGTATAACATCAATTCCAAAGGAAATTTGAGCATTAATTTGATAATTGCCTTCTTATGCCATAGGATTGTATTTGTTCATATAGTTTTCCCTTATTTTTTTTTTTACCTACTTATATTTTACTGTTCAAAAGAGAATAAGAGGGAATCAGGGGGTCTATTATTCCTACAGTATGAATGTTGTCAGCCCCTGGGAACAGCATTTTCCCTATGACCAATCATAGGGCTCTTTATATACCTCCTTTGACTGTTAAGCTTTTACAGAGCCCAAATAATCATTTACTAATATGCTAACAGAAATCTAACCAAAAGGCCGAAGTAAGGGGGATCCAGAAAGCCAGGGAGGAGGTGACTGAGGAGAGAAGGTGTAAATTTAAATAAGGTGATCAAAATAATTTTCATGAAGATAGTGACATTTGAAACAAGGCTTGAGGGAGGTGAGGAAGTTAGCAATATGAATGGCTGAGAGAACTATCTTTTGTTCCTGGCAGAAGGAAGAGTTAGAACAAAGGCCTCAAAATGGAAGCATGCTAGAATGTTTGAGGAATAACAATGGAGCTAGGGCTAGCATGGTTCTAATGAGTGAGCCAGGGGAAGCAGTAGGTAGTGAGGACATGGCAGAAGTGGTAGCCAGATCCTATAGGGCCTTTTGGTCATTGTCAGGAATATGTTTTTGCTCTGAATGAAATGAGGAGGCATTGGAGGGTTTGGGGGAAAGGAGTGACATGATCTGACATATATCAATAAAATAATCGTCCTAGCCCAGCAAAAACATTTTTCTGCTGGTTTATTATTATCTGTGTCTTTATTCCTTCTTCATGTATGCTCTCAAGTTTCCTTCCCATCCTGATCCCTTTCACCATCTATGCGTACACTTGCCGAAATCCCTCACCTAGAATAGAATACAAAGCCACTCTGATGAGCACAGAGTACGCCATGATTTTCCTCATTACCATTTGGACAACCAAATGCAGTTGATTCCTGTTGAAGATTTTTCAAATAAAACTTCTAATTTGGGGGCACCTGGGTGACTCAGTTGGTTAAGCATCTGCCTTCAGCTCAGATCATGATCCTGGACTCCTGGAATAGAGCCCCGCATTAGGCTCCCCGCTCAGGGAGCGGTCTACTTCTCCCTCTCCCTCTGCCTCTCCCCTAACCTTGTATTCTCTCTCACTTGTTCACTCTCTTTCCCTCAAATAAATACATATATAAAATCTTAAAAAAAAGAACTTCTAATTTTGCTTTATGCTTATTACTGCTTAAACTAATCCTATATTCATGTTGTAGTTTTGGACCCAAATGTAGCATCTTACTGTATCCGTATTTACTCATTTATTTGAACTTCCCAGACTTAGGTAGCGTTTAGCATTCCTTTCCTTGTTCCTCCAATACCTGGTATGCTGAACCACTGTTATATCACGTATCCCTCTGAAAAATATTTATTTGTTTACACATTTTATTTCCCCTCAATGAGCATTATAATATCAGCAAGAGTGTGATAGTCATATTTTTTATTTCCAGTGCCTGGTACTTAACCAATGATTAATACTTGGTGAATTGAATTGGGTTCATCATATAACTTTTCCAGGTCCTCTTGATTCTTGAGCCTGTCATTCAGTATAGTTGTCATCTCTCCCATATGAGTCACCAGAAATCTCATCCTAGTCTTTGATATCGAAATAGATCCTGCCTGCAGAAAAGCTTAATCATTGAAACATTACTACTAAAATTAACTTCACCTATTTAAAAGATTATTATATTCTTTCCCTCTACTTGTCTAAATTAGGTCATCAGTGGTAATTAGGCCTCTTGAAAAATTTTATTTACTCTATCAGAGTCCACTTGTTCACCATTCCAATTCTGTTGAGTAATTCATTTGTTCACCAAATACATTTTTAGTATTTAATCTGTATTGTATTGCACTATCTTGAAATATTAAAATCAACTTTTGTCTAAATATTTAAAGTCTTTCAGATTCTGAATCATCATAAAGTTAACATTTCACCAAGAAAACTACTCATTTTCAAGAAATGTATTGAGTATACTCTGTTTATTTCAAACAGTTTTAGATTTCAGAAGACATGGTTTATATCCCTTTAAAATTTTTATTCAAATTCTTTTGGTCTCTTTGTCATTTATCAAGCTGATTCTTTGCAAGCCATTTGTTAGGAATTTGAGCTAAAATATGAATTTGAAGTAATGGCTCTAATCTTCTAACCACGTATGTAACTGGTCATGTTAATGTTGTGCAGATTGTGAACTAATACAATCTATGCGAGTTTGTGTATGTATCGGTACATGCCCACAGGTGCCTGCTTTACACTGTTATTTAAGTGAATGGTAATAGTGTATACATATTGCAAAACATCAAATATACCATGAAGGTTTACAATGCATAACCTAAGAGCAGGGAAAACCTTCTATCTATAAAGCAAAATGTAGAAGCGATAGGAAATATGGCTACATAGAAATAAGGAAGACTTTTCCTTTAAAAAAAAAAAAAAAAAGGGGGACGCCTGGGTGGCTCAGTTGGTTAAGCAGCTGCCTTCGGCTCAGGTCATGATCCCGGCGTCCTGGGATCGAGTCCCACTTGCTTGGCAGGGAGCCTGCTTCTCCCTCTGCCTCTGCCTGCCACTTTGTCTGCCTGTGCTCTCTCTCTCTCTCTGACAAATAAATAAATAAAATCTTTAAAAAAAATTTAAAAAAAGAAAGAGAGAAAGACTTCCCCTGCAGAAAACTTTGAAAGCAAAGAAAGAAGAAAGACAAACTGGGAGAAAACATTTGCAAATTATGTCACTAACAGAGGGTTAACAGCCCTAAGACATAAAATGGAGAAGAAAAAGACCAATGAGTTTATAAGAAATGAGCCAGAAATATGAATAATAGATAGTTCACAAGAAAGGGAATGTTAGTGGCCCTTAAACATGTGGAAATATGCTCAACATTTTTCATCATAAAAGAAATGCAAGTTAAAATTGTAGTGAGATGTTTTTCAGGTGCCGGATTGGCAAAAGTCAGAAAGTTTGAGAGTGCTCTGATGGCAAAACTGTTGCTGAAGGAATGAAAAATAGTATGACTCCTATGAAGGGAAACTCAACAGTAACCAGCAAAAGTAACTAGAATATGCATTTACTTTTGACCCAACATTTCCACTTCTAGAAGCATACACTGGCAAAAATAAGAAGTGATATATGCACAAGGCTATTTAATTGCAGCATTATTTGTAATAGAGCGTAAGGGGAGATGTCCTGTTGGAGGACTGGTTGAATAAAAAGAGTGTGTCCTCATGATGTAGTGCTGTGCAGCTATAAAAAGTAATGAGAAATATTTTTATAAAATATTTTAAAATGAAAAAAATATATATTTTAAAATGACCTCCTGGAGTGAAAAGTATAGAATCTTGTGCACAGTCTACCAGAAGTGGAACTTGTGACGTAATTGACAGTGGACAAGCTAGACTTGGAGGGTGTTGGGGCTGAGGGCATCCCTAGGATGGGCAGAAAATGGAAGAAAGTTCACCCAGAAATCACGGGTGGTATCCCAGCCAGTGGAGCTAAAGACAACCTAGGGTACAAAACATGCTGAGTTGTGGTGATGAGGAAAGTAGGTAATCTGTCCACGAGACCTCAGCCACCAAGATGAGAGGGCAGATAAACCATGACAAGACACCACCCCCTGGGAGAATCACAGAGGACAGGGCTGCAAGAATTTGGGTACGAGGCAGTTGTTGGTGTATTGGTTTGTTTCAAGATTTTATTTATTTATTTGAGAGAGAGAGGGAATGAGAGCCTGAGGGAGGGGCAGAGGGAAAGGGAGAAGCTGTCTCCCCGCTGAGCAGAGAGCCCAACTGGGGGCTTTCCACATGGCTAGATCACAGGACCTGAGGATTGAGGATCATGACCTGAGCTAAAGGCAGACGCTTAACCAACTGAGCCACCAGCTGCCCCACTAGGTAGGTGTTTAAGTTAGCATTCACAGAACATAATTGGAGCCCCAATGCCTAAGACCGTTATAGTGTTGAGTGGGTAGATGAATGGATGGATAGATAGGCATCAATTTACTAGACCTTAAGGTGCGTGACTGAAACTAGATTACAGAAGCAAGACGGAAAACCTGAATTACTCTACCTGGATCACATTAGTAAGGCATACAGGCTGACTTACCCCTCACTGGTCTCACTAATGAGCTAGACTTAAATCTTTTCTTAATTAGGATCAAGGTAAGTCCCAAAGCTGGGGGAAAAGTAACATGCCAACTACGGTATTTAGAAGCAGAGAAAACAAAATGCCCTTACCTTGTTTACTTTTTTTTTTTAAGATTTTATTTATTTGACAGAGGGAGAGAGAGAACACAAGCAGGGTAAGGGGCAGAGGGAAAGGGACAAGCAGACTCCCTGCTGAGTGGGGAGCCCCATGTGAGGCTCAACCCCAGGACCCCAAGATCAGGACCTGAGCTGAAGTCACATGCTTAACTGACTGAGTCACCCTGCGCTCCTCTTGTTTACGTTTTGAATAGAGAAGCCTTCCCAGAAGCGCACCACCGGCCAGCTTTCCTTCCATCTCTTTGACTCCCAGCCGTAATCCACTCTCTTGGCAAAGATGAAACCACCATGATTATTCATATCAATCAATCCATCACTGGATTTGGGGAGGGCCCAGCCTTCTCTGAAGGACATAACTGCTTAAAAGAAGATCAACAAAAATCAAGGTCCTAAAAAAAAAGGAAAAAAATCAAGGTTCTGTTAGCCCAGAAGTAGATGGGCATAGACATTAGGTAGGCAGTCTCTAGTGGTGACCACAATGTCCTTTGACAGTTACAGAGCTTTGTGGACCTAACTACTCTCTAAAGCAGTGACTGTGAACCAGTGACTGGAACTGCCCTTTAACTCGAGGCTACAAAAAAGCCCGAGATACCAACTCCGTCTACAATAGGAGTAGCCTAACACCCACCCTACCTTGGAGTCCTTCCTATTTTTAGCCTGTATGGACATCTCCTTCTGAATGCTCCCAGATTAGGGAATGGTTCAGTCACGTAACTTTGTCAGTAACGTACAGGAGCACCATATAGCGTGTTACCCTTCCCTTCACCCGGCAAGCTTAATTGAGAAGTATAGTTGTAAAGAGCACTGGCCGAAAATTTAAAAATCCATTTAGTCCACAGATATTTATTAATTGAGCATCTGCTAAGCATAAGATGTACTGTATGTTTGGTATATAACAATGAACAAAATGGAACAAAAATCCCTGCCTTCAAGGAGCTTACCTTTTGTTGGTACGAAACAAACCGGCAAATGAAAAAGATTGTAAAATATGTATAGTATTATGTCAGGTGAGGATACATGCTATGGAAAAAATAAGGCAGGTGAAAGAGATAGGGAGCTGAGGGGTTGCATAATAGAAATAGAGGGATCCGGATAAATCTCACTTAAGGAAATAAGCGAACAATTAACATTTAAGTGACCTAAAGGCAATGAGAGAATAAACCTTGCAGGGGGAGGGAGCATGCGTGGTTTTACAAGAATGTCAGCAGGAAGAGCCCTGGAACTGTGGGGTGTAGGACCTACAGGATATTGAATGGTTCCACTCTTATTGTGCACGAGAAGAGAAGGTTATTGAAGGGTTTAAGCACATAAAGTATGATCTAGCTTATATTTTGAAAGGCTCATCTAACTGGTAGACTGTCAAAGGGATGAGGGCAGGAGGGAGACTAATTAGGAAACTGAGAGATGATGTTGGCTTGGACTAGAGTGGTCGTGGTGGCGGTGGTAAGAAGGGGTCCAGGTTCAAGTGTATTTTGAATTTACTGTGAGATTATGGTTATGAAAGTAGGAGGAGCCACTGAATTTGACACTAGGTTTTTTTAAGCCTCACATCTTGTTAAATGTTTTATCAAAGGGAACTACTCTCCCTCCTATGTTGAAGGAAATCCTAGATGTTGCACTGTTACACCAATATTTATTTGCAAAAAAGGAAAGAAAGAAAAATGATTCTTGGAGCACCTGGCTGGCTCAGTCAGTAAGGCATGCAACTCTTTTTTTTTTTTTCTTAAGATTTTATTTATTTATTTATCAGAGAGAGAGAGAGAGAGTACAAGCAGGGGTAGCAGCAGGCAAAGGGAGAAGCAGGCTCCCTGCTGAACAGAGGCCTGATAAAGGACTTGATCCCAGGACCTTGGGATCATAACTTGAGCCAAAGGCAGACAATTAACCCACTGAGCAACCAGCCATTCCAGCATGCAACTCTTGATCTCTAGTTTTAAGTTCAAGTCCCATATTGAATGTGGAGATTACTTAAAAAATAAGATCTTTTAAAAGAAAGAAAGAAATAAAAATAAAAGAAAATGACTCTTTAAATAGGATCATTGTTGCTGGCGAGGATGTGGAGAAAGGGGAACCCTCCTACACTGTTGGTGGGACTGCAAGCTGGTGCAACCACTCTGGAAAACAGCGTGGAGGTTCCTCAAAAAGTTGAAAATAGAACTACCCTATGACCCAGCAATTTCACTACTGGGTATTTACCTTAAAGATACAAACGTAGTGATCTGAAGGGGCACGTGCACCCAAATGTTTATAGCAGCAATGTCTACAATAGCCAAACTATGAAAAGAGCCTAGATGTCCATCAACAGATGAATGGATAAAGAAGATGTGGTATAAATACACAATGGAATACTAAGCAGCCATCAAAAGAAATGAAATCTTGCCATTCGCAACGACATGGATGGAACTAGAGGGTATCATGCTTAGTGAAATAAGTCAATCAGAGAAAGACAACTATCATATGATATCCCTGGTATGAGGAAGTGGAGATGCAACATGGGGGACTAGGGGGGTAGAAAAAGAAGAAAAGAAACAAGATGGGATTGGGAGGGAGACAAACCATAAGTGACTCTTAATCTCACAAAACAAACTGAGGGTTGCTGGGGGGAGGGGGATGGGGGGTGGATAATGGACATTGGGGAGGGTATGTGCTATGGTTAGTGCTGTGAAGTGTGTAAACCTGGCGATTCACAGACATGTACCCCTGGGGATAAAAATATGTTTATAAAAATAAATAAATAAATAAAAATTAAAAGTTGGATTGAGAAAAATAAAAATAAAAATAAATAGGATCATTGTAATAGTAAAAATTTAACAAGAATTATTTAATATCATAGTATCATAAAATATGTTCATGTTCAAATTACAAGTTGTCTCATAACCATTTTTGTTTGTTTTTGTATGTTTGTTTGAATTGGGAGTCAGGATCCAAATAAGAGTTATAAACTGACATTGATTTATGTTTTTAAGTCTTTTTTTTTTTTTTTTTTTTTTTGAGAGAGAGAGAGAGACAGACAGAGATAGCAACAGAGAGCACAAGCAGGAAGAAGAGAGAGAAGGAGGCTCCCTGCTTTGGGGCTCTATCCCAGGACCCTGGGATCATGACCTGAGCCCAAGTCAGATGCTTAACCCACTGAGCCACCCAGGCACCCTGTGTCTTTTAAGTCTTTTTAAGTCTTTTTAAATCTATAGATCCCTACTCTTTCTTTTTTTTTCTTACAGGTTTTTGTAATTGTGGCTTACCTTCTTCCTCCTTCTTCTTGATGTCGTAGTCCAAGCTAACGTTCTCAGTCTAGATCATGTTGATTCTCTCTAGGTATACTTAACTTGTTCCTCCGCCTTCCATATTTCCTGGAAACTAGTTATTGGATCTACAGGCTTGATCTGATTCCGCTTCAATTTTTTTAGCTAAACTACTTCATTGTTTTGCTACATTTCTCCTCAGGAGGCACATAATGTTCCATTGTCTCCATTTTTTTGATGTTCACAGTTATGGCTGTTAAGTGCCTAAAGCCAGTGTGTTTTCATGAGTGGCAAAATGGTGCTATTCTAATTCTGCCATCCTTCTACAGTTGTTTGCTGGCATAATTCATCAAAGGAGAATTTCCCCTCACCTACTATTTGATTACTCACTGATACAGAAAAGGAGGAATTAATCCTTGATTCTTTCTCTTTATTTACCAGTTTTCAAAATAAGGAAATGTGTCCTCCCTTGATGACCAATCAATTTTTTCCTTTTTAGTATCATCACGAGCAAGGCATAGGATACTTTTGGAATCCTTTTAACATAGTTGCCACATCAGATCATTGACATTATTATCCCTAATTGATACTCACATTACTGCATCTTTGGTTATAAGAAGTCCATCAAGTTGGTTCTTGGATCCTTTTGACGTGATCCTATTTTTTGATGGCTTCCTTGCTAACTGCTACAACCAAATATTCCAGGTTCGTCTCTGTCTTTTTATTAAGCTTTTAAACTCCAGTATAGTTAACATACAGTATTATATTCATTTCATAATTTCCATATCTTTTACTCCAGACCTGGAATCCACCATTTCTTCAAGGACCCATGGTTCTTGAAAGCAAGAGAAAGTACTTGGATACAACAATCTAGAGTCTGGGGGTCCTCACTCTTACGGGTGGGTGATTATTTCTAAGTCTTTACTGTGGTCATCGCTTGGAACTATATATTTTTTTTAATGTCATTTTGTCACTTCCTATTCTAATTTGGGACTAAATATTGTTGTTTTTAACTTTACCTCCTCTAACTTACATCTCTTCTCCTTTTTCTCACCCGGCTGAGAATAATAGAATATCACATAATATAATATAGATGAAGAAACCAAGACTAAAAGAGCTTGAGTAATTTTTCATTAAGTGGCAGAGTGAGAAGGCAATACATAGATCTGTCTGACTCCAAAGTCTTTCCTTAAATTGTTTTTTTAAAATTTTGACTTGACACAGTTCCCTTGCTCCAAGGCATAGCATTTTTAATTGAACTGTCAGGTAGAGAAGTCAATTTAACTGACCTGTACTGGGCGCCCATTTTTTATGCAAAGGCCTGTTGTCTTGTGTGAGACTGATATCCATCAGCAAATCTTGTCAACTCTACTTACGAAGATTTATTCAGAAGTCACCCATTTCTGAACACCTCCTTTGTTACTACCCTGGTCGTAACAACCAGCATCTTGGATTGGATTAAGTAAGAGCCTTGTTTGGATTATGGTAGTGACCTCCTAACTGACCTTCAGGCTTCTACTCGAGTCCTGTGCAGTCTGTGCTTGTGATATGCGCCAGAATGAGCCTTTTAGACTCCATTCAAATCATGTCAGTCTCTGCTCCAGACTCTCCAGCTCTCCAAGGCTTTTTTTTTTTTAATCTCAGAGTAAAAGCCTGAGCACTTCCCATGACTTGTAAAATCCTATATGTTTTAAATCTCCAGTTACCTTTAAATGGAAAAGAATGCTCTTAACTTGAGGGTTTTTTGCATTTGCTTTTCCCTTTGCTAAGAATGCTGTTCCAATAGATACCTCTGTGTTGAACTCCCTCACCTTTTTTTTTTTTAAGTGACCTTCTACCCACAATGTGAGGCTCAGACATCCCAACCCTGAGATGAAGAGTTGTGTGCTCTACCAGCTGAGCCAGCCAGGTGCCCCCAACTCCCTCACTTTCAGCAGTTCTTACTTAAAAGTCACGGTTTCAGTGAAGCCTTCCCTCGCTGTCCTACCCGATAGTCCCTCATTTCACACATTTTATTCCCCTCTAATCTTTTTTTTTTTTTCCTTAGCACTTAACACTGTCTAAAATACCATATGTTCTACTTGTTTGCCTTATTGTCTCTTCCCCCACTAGAACGTAAACTCCACAAAGCTGGGGATTTGGCGGGGGGGGGGGGGCGCCTTTTCCCCCCACCCTTTTCTCCCCATTGCCTAGAGCAGTGCCTGGTACATAGCTGATGCTTAAAAAAGTACTCACTAAATTAATGAGTCTACTTCTGAAGTTACAGCTTTATTAATTCTCCCGGGTGGTCCAGCACCTCTCACATTATGCAGGTATTCTTGACTAAGAACCTAGGATGACCTTCCAGTTGTCTAGTATTAGACTATATTTTTAAAGAATAGCTCTGCTCTGCCATCTCTCTTTTTCTCATACAACCCTCCACCCCCACCCAATGACTCCTGCTTATTCTTCAGAGAATACTTCCTCTCTTGGGGCTGGATTTTTCTTTTTCTTTTCTTTTTTTCCTTTTTTTTCCCCCTTTCTGGTTAAATAGCCGCAGCCTGGCGGAGTGAGCTGCCTCTTGTTGGAAAGTGAGTCAGTGCAGCCTCGTGGAGAGCAGAGGCCCGAGCATTTGCATCTCCAGAAGGTTTGTATTGACAAATGGCAGTCAGTTATTGACATTTATGTCCCTTGGTGATACTTCAATTGGCTTATCTTGGCTGGTCAAATGCCTTAATTGTTCTGGCCTTTAATTCAGTCAAAGTTGGAGCTAGAGCAGAGGGGAAAGAGAAGGAGAGAGTCTAACAGAACATCAAACTTGAGCTAGGAGGCTGCTGGCAACGATCAGCCTGTCATAATGTTATGATTTGTTCATTTTTATACCATTTATTAGCCTTTACTTGTTGTGCCATTTGGCCTCCAGGGCAGATAAAGTGCTGTCTAATTTGGTAGGTTTGCTTCTGTCAGAGCGGCCTCGACAGGGAAGGTGTTAGCTGCAGTGACAAATAATCAATAGCTGTCGTTGTCATGAGGAACGTGAGCAGTCAGGCCTTTCATCTGGAGGATTAGAGGTCTAATTGGATTGAGAATAGGGAGGGTGGGCTGTTGGGTAACCCTGTCAGCCTTGTGAAGCTGTCAAATGTCGGCCTTATTCCTGGTGAAGGGAAGAAGGAACCGTGCGCTCTCGGGATGGAGGAGGGAGGCATGTGAAAGCCCTTTTAGACAAAGGAGCAGATCCTGAAGTCAGCCCCGCTAGCATATGCCTCCTTCTTTATTGAATTAGATGTCCCTTTGGATAATAAGTCTATGTAACTTTAAATGATATCTCTGAGCCCGGATGTGCAAAACACACACGTACACACCCCCACACACCCCCACACACGCACACATAGTGCAAACCCAGACCGGCTCCTTTTGTCTCTGGTCGTGCCAGCAAGCAGCCCACTTAAGTGGAGATTAAAAATGAAACTGTGAGGAAGAAATGGCCAAAGTTGTCCTCTTATTGTCAGACTTAACAAGTGATAAGCATCTTCAACGCTATTATTAGAAAAAAAAAAAACTAAGTGAGACATTTAAATTAAAAGGATAGATGAGTTAATAATGAAGTGTGGCTATTGGATGATATTTTTCTCCCATACCCATTTAGAAATGTGGTTCCTTATAAAAACAAAATCTTTCATTTATTAATTCCTATATGAACTAACCCAAAGAAGAATTATGCGTTGGCTAAATTGTTTCTTTCCAAAATATGCTTTATTCTTTTTTTCCTTAGCAAATTAGAACAAGTGACAGGATTGGGTTTAAATTATACCAGTGCTATCATATCCAATTCAGTCTCAAAATCTCTTCTCCTATACCCCCATACTTATGCTATTCTACATGTTCTCCTATATATATATATTTAACGCTATAAACGCTATCATTCAGGAGTCTGAATGAAGAAGATATTTGAAAAGAAATCAGTTGACTTCTTCTCCCATGTACAGAGCCCTTAATACCACCTCTTTATGACCAAGCATATGATTTTAAATCCCACTAAGTTCTATGGAACAAAGTTAACTGTGATAAATTCTAAATACAATGTTATAAGCAACATTTATAATTTTCCTATATATACATTCTCTATGTATGAATTAAGCCTAGTGCATTGCTGTTATCCAAAAGCATATGTAATTTTTAAATGTTTTTAAAATATACTACGTACAGAGAGCATTTGTAAGTATCATTTATTTAGGTAGGTATATTTTAATGAAGGCCTTGAATAAGGGTGAACTGACAGTAATGTCCAGAGTGTGTGAATAGGCATTCCTAGGTTATGGCTTAGGCACTCAGCCCATCTCTATATCCCTATGGTCTCCTTTCAATAGTCGTTCAAAGCCCTGCCGACCAATTTGAAATGACTCAAAAAGTACTCTAAAAGAATTGGATGGACATTCAAACGAGATACTAGATACCTGGGACCTCATCGTGCCCTTCAAAACCTGAGATTCATTACCATTCCAAGTATTTCATTAAGTTCTTCCTATTTTGGTCCTGTGATCTTATTTTGTAGTCCACACTGAAGATTAGCACAGGTCTCAGTGCTATGGACTAAGCATTTAGAATTGTGCTTATCTAAAGTACTTGTTTTGCTTGATCCAAACAAGAAAAATTAAAGTTTCAAAACAACTATCCAAGGTTGCAAAAATCTCTCAGATTTCATGCAATTCTTGTAGAACTATATGTGTGGAAGTATAATTATGACCACATCTTTTTTTTTTTTTTAAGATTTACTTATTTATTTTAGAGAGAGAGAGCATGAGCAGGTGGAGGGGCAGAGCAGGACTCAATCCCACAACCATGAGATCAGGACCTGAGCCAAAACCAAGCATCCAACGCTTAAGCCAACTAAGCCACCCAGGTGCCCCAACCACATTTTCTTAAGCAAAACTGTTTGCAGGAAGTGGTAGAGACAAACTTGATATCCTGGCAAAGGAAATTCAATGTCTAAATAACTAGATTTACATTAAGGTCTTGGATCAGAGCATACTGTCTATGACCTACAGTCAAAGACTTTGTTCTTGGGGTCAGGTTAGAATATTTTGTTGCTGTGCAGCACCTCAAACTCTTTGCCATTTATTCATTTAACAAGTATTTGTGCAAAAGCTACTGTGCTGTGTTTTGGGAATACTCATTACATGGGGCTTAATCCTGTTCTCAAGGAATTCATAGTTTAGTGGGGAAAACAGACAAGGTAAATGGTAATTGTAGTATTTTTTTTAAAGATTTTATTTATTTATTTGACAGAGAGAAATCACAAGTAAGCAGAGAGGCAAGCAGAGAGAGAGGGGGAAGCAGGCTCGCTGCTGAGCAGAGAGCCTGATGCAGGACTTGATCCCAGGACCCTGAGATCATGACCTGAGCCAAAGGCAGAGGCTTAACTCACTGAGCCACCCAGATGCCCCTAATTATAGTATTTTTGTGTTAAATCCTAGAAAAGGAGTAAGCCTGGGGATATCATGGGAAAATATAGTTTTATATTTTGTTTAAATTTTTTTAAATATTTTAAAAAATATGTTTAATGTTTATTATGTTAATATGTTATTGTTTATGTTTAATTGTTTAATGCTTATTATGTTAATATGTTAATGTTTAATATGTATGGATCATTGAATATGAGGTAGAAAATATGGAAAGATGATATTGGACAAGTAAAATGGGGTCAAACCACAAAGGATCCTACATGGAAAACAATGAATAATTAGATTTGAAATTTTATTAAGAGATTAGATTTAAAATGTGAAAATTGATTATATCAGGCTGAAGGAAAGGGATATGCCCCTAACTCACCAATGATTTTCTGATTACCATATTCAAATACTTTTCCTGAGGCCTCATCCGTGACTTTGTCGATCTGTTTGACCTTCTTTATAAACCTGCCCATGAATCTGCTTTTTCCTGATGTTACCTGTAAGTGACCTATATTACCTGTAAGTGACAAAGCAATGGACTAGACTTGGAAGTCAGAAGAGCTAGGTTCATGACAGGTTCTGCTTCTTTCTAACAGTGATTTTGGGCAAGTTTTAAGCATAAACATTCTGGGTTTCTGTTTCCTGTTCTTTGAATTTGTGACAATACTTAGCTCAAAAGGTTCTTACGGGCATTAAATAATTTTAATTAATTAAATTAATTTAATTAATTTATTTTATTAATTAATTAAATTAATTTAATTAATTAAATTAATTAAAACCTCAAAAGGTTCTTACGGGCATTAAATAATAATAAATAGTATTATTTTTTTAATAATAAAATATTCTTCTTTCTTACGGGCAATAAATAATAAATAATACGGGCATTAAATAAATTAATGAATTCAAAAGAATTTATTTGAAAGGACCTTTTTATTCTCTTAAAGGACATATAGTCTAAAAATCTGAAAATGATAAGTACTTTGGGTGGAGAAAAAAATGTATTCAGACAGATCAAATAAGTCATTTTGAAGTAAGAGGCAGTGACCAAGACAATCAGCTAACTGTTCTGAGAATACTGAGAAATTAGAGTCTCTCTTATGGATCTTAGCACTTTTTGTCTTATCTTAGGTTATTCATAAACAAATCCACTCTTAGGACTCTGCAAGCTCAGATAATACACAGTCTCCTCAAATTTATTTTTGTATCCCCTTGTAATTCAGCACTAAGTACAAATACAAATAATAGGTGCTAAGTAAATATTTGTGTGTTTGGGGGCGTGAAACAGTGAATTCTTGTGCTAGTATTATCAGAATTAGCTCTGGATCCAGTTTAATATCCAACATTCTTGAATCAAATTATTCCCTCATTTTCTGCAGTTCTGCAGAGATGTTAAAAATACCACTCTTGGGGCACCTGGGTGGCTCAGTCAGTTAAGTGTCTGCCTTCAGTTCAGGTCATGGTCCTGGAGTCCCGGGATCAAGCCCCGCATCTGACTCCCTGCTCAACAGGGAGTCTGCTTCTCCCTCTGCCCCTCACCCCGCTCATGCACTCTTTCTCTCTCTCTCTCAAATAAATAAATAAATAAAAGCTTTAAATTAAAAAAAAATACTACTCATTCTATAAAACATTTTATTATCCTAACTTTAGGATTATTAATGAAGTATAGCATTTGACTAATAGTGAGAAAGGACAGAAGCTTGATACTGGTCCCATTCGCATGGACGAGGACAACTCTGAGAGAATGTATGTTAACCAGATGGTTATAAGAGCTCAGCAGGAGGAAATGTTGAATTGTGTGAAAGATTATAGTTGGTCTTTAATTAAAGGACACCTGTTGGCAGCATGAGATCCAAAATAGATAGTCAGCACTTATGAGGATGGTTGACACCACCTAAATACTTCTTCCATCATTGGGATTAGGATTAGTACAGTGGTTCTTAGCTACCTAGAGAGCTTTTTAAAAATCACAATGCCTTAGGGCGCCTGGGTGGCTCAGTTAGTTAAGTGTCTGCCTTTGGCTCAGGTCATGATTTCGGGGTCCTGAGATTGAACCCCATGTCGGGCTCTCTGCTCAGGGGAATATGATTCTCCCTCTCCCTCTGTACTCTTTCTCTCTCTCTCTCACATTCTCACTCTCAAATGAATGTTAAAAAGAAAATAACAGTACCTTTTGGTTAAGGTGGACTAGCTCATATTAGATCAACCATCTTACAAGTAACATTTAAAAACCCTGAGCAAAATATAAAAACAGCTATCTGGAGGAACTAAAGAGCAATCAGAAGCAGACAGAAATTAGGGAGGAATCAACTCTTAGAAGAAGAAAAAAATGGTGTTGGATGAGTTTCTGCTCTTACGGTAGGGACTAGTCAGTTGTTCAAGGGGAAAGAAAATTAAAGAGAAACCTATATTCTTACTAGTTGAGAAATCAGAGTACAGCATTTTGGGCAATGGCTGAAAGTCAAGCAAGAGATTCCCAGATAGAGGGACCCATGGAAGGGAAGCCCCAGATTCTACATATGAATTGCCAAAATCTCTGGCTCATCCCTTACCTAAACATACAAGGGGAAAACTACAGGAAGCCAAGCTAAGGCTAAAATAACTCATCAGAGATTTTTAGCTGCTACCTGACTTTGTGGAAGAAACAAAGTTTGGAATTTGAGTTCAGCCAAATTAACTACCTGCTAAAACAAGCAAAAATTACTCTTCAGTGTAATTTACAGAATCCAGACTCTCATTTACAGTGTCCAAAATGTTATCCAAATTTGATTAGACATGTGAATAAACAGAGAACTTGTGATGCATACTCAAAAGAAAAGGAAATTTCGGAGAACAACTTGCAAGGTGATCCAAATGTTATAACTAGCAGACAGGGATTTTAAAGCAGCTATTTTAACTCTGCTCAAAGATGCAGAGAAAAATATGGTCTTAATGAAAAACCAATAGAAAGTCTCACAGGAAAATAGAAACTATAAAAAAAGAACTAAATGGAAATTCTAGAACTGAAAAATATAATACCTAAATAAAATTTCACTGGAAGGGCTTATCCTTGAATTGGAGATGACAAAAGAATGGACTTGAAGACAGATGGATAGAAATTATCCAACCTAAAAAAAGAATGTATTATTAAGAGGAGGAAAAAAGGAGTGTCTCGGTGATTTGTGAGACAATACTGAAAGAGCTCACATACTTGCAATGAGATTATCAGGAGAGAAAAGAGGGAATGGAACTGAAAAATAATTGGAAAGTGATGACCATAAATTGCCCAAATTTCTTGAAGATATAAATTTAAAGATTCAAGAGGCTTGGTGATTACCAAAAAGATAAAGAGACAGAAACTCTGCTTAGAAATACCATTGTCAAATTATTGAAAACCAAAGATGAAGAGCAAATCTTGAAGGCAACCAAAGAAAAAGACATAATCTAAATGATAAACTATGAATTCAGATAACTACATACTTCTCAAAAACAATAGATATAAGAAGATAGTAGAATGACAGGTTTAAAGTGAGAAAACTATCAACCTACTATTCTAAATGTAGTAAAACTATCTTTCCATAATGAAATTAAAAGAAGGCCAAATAAAACTAAGAGAATTTATCTCAAACAAACCTACACTATAAAAAAAAACTAAATGAAGTTCTTCAGGCTGAAAGGAAATTATACCAGATGGAAACTTAAAGTTCCCACTGTGTCTTCTACTAATAAAGCCAAATTTTATGGCAGCTGGCAAAGGAGATATGGTTACTAATTCCAGCACCACAAATCAGGGTAAAGAAGAGTTGATTTGAGGTTGAAAGTCAAATAGTTGACAATTGGTACACTGATAAAGAAAATTTTCTTTTGATTCTAGTTTGCTGAGAATATATACTGAGAATGGGTGTTGAAATTGCCAAATGCATTTTCTACATCTGTTGGGATGATCATATTATTTTTCTCCTTTATTTAATCAATTTTGCTCATTATATCAGTTGATTTTTAGATGTGAAACCAACTTTGCATTCTGGGGATTAAGTCCTTAATTAAGCATTATGCTTTTTACATATTGCTCAATTTAATTTGCTAATATTTTGAGGATTTTTGTAGGAGCGTTAAAGGATTTTGATCTACAGTTTAGCTCATTTTTTTTCTGATGTGTTTGTCAGGTTTTGGCATCAGGATTATGTCATCTTTATAAAATAAGTTGGGAATTGTTTCATTCTCTTCTATTTGAAAACTTGAGTAAGATTGGTGTTAATTTCTTATTAAATTTTGTATAGCATTTACCAGTAAACCCACTTAGACCTCATGTTTTTAACTTCCTAACTTCGGTAGGAAGATGGTTTGTTGGCTTTTTTTGTTCGTTTGTTTGTCTGGTTTTTTTTTTAAGATTTTATTTATTTATTTGACAGAGAGAGAAATCACAAGTAGGCATAGAGGCAGGCAGAGAGAGAGGGAGAAGCAGGCTCCCCGACGAGTAGAGAGCCCTATTTGGGGCTCGATCCCAGGACCCTGAGATCATGACCTGAGCCGCAGGCAGAGGCTTAACTCACTGAGCCACCCAGGCACCCCTGTTGGTTTGTTTTTAAGGTAGTGGGGCTTGAACTCAGCAATGTGGGGCTTGAACTCGCAACTGAGATCAAGACCTGAGCTGTAATCAAGTGTTATACACAACTAATGAATCGTTGAACACTACATTAGAAACTAGTGATGTATGCTGGCTAATTGGACATAATAATTTAAAAAAAAAAAAGAAAAGAAAAAAACCTACAGTTTAAAAAAAAGAAAAAGAAAAGAGTCAAATGCTTAACCATCTGAGCCACCCAGGCACCCTGGGAAGGTTTTTTGATAAACTGAATTTCTTTAATAGATCTAGGCTATTCAGATTTTACAGTTCTTCTTATGTGCATTTTGGTACATTGTCTTTTTCAGTGATTTGTCCATTTCATCTAAATAGTCACATTTATTGGAATGTAGTTATTTTCTCTTTTTCCCTGTTGCCTTTTTAATGTTTATAGTGATATCCCCTCTTTTGTTCCTGATTTGGTAGACAGAATATTGACTCCCCAAAGATGTCTATTCCTAATCCTTACATTCTGTGAATATGTTACCTTACATGGCAGAAGGGACTTAGCAAATATAATTAAGTTAATATATCTTTTTAAACATTTATTTATTTAAGATAGAAATAGCATGTGCAAGTGGGGAGAAGGGCAGAGGGAGAGAATCTCTAGCAGATTCCACGCTGAGAGTGAAGCCCCATGTGGGGCTGAATTCCATGACCCATGAGATCATGACCTGAGCTGAAACCAAGGGTAGGTCACTCAACCTACTGAGCTACCCTGGCATCCCTAAGTTAATATTTTTGATACTGGAAGGTCATCCTGGATTATTCGGGTAGGGACAGTATAATTAAAAGGGTCCTTGCAAGGGGAAGAGGAAGGCAGGAGCCTCAGCAAAGGGGATATGATGACAAGAAACTTGGAGTGAAGATATTGATGGCTGGACATCCCAAGAAATATAGGCAGCCTCTAGAAATGAGAAAAAGGCAAGAAAGAGGGGCTCCTGGGTGGCTCAGTCAGTTAAGCATCTGCCTTTGGCTCAGGTCACGATCTCAGGATCCTGGGATCAAGTCCCACATCAGGCTCTTTGCTCATCGGGGAGTCTGCTTCTCCCTCTCCCTCTCCCTCTGTGTTTCATTTCTCTCTCTCAAATAAATAAATAAAATCTTAAAAAAAAAAAAAAGGCAAGAAAGCAGTTTCTCTCCTAGAGCCTCTAGAAGAAACGCGGCCCTGCCCCACACATTAATTTTAGTCCAGTGAGACCCTTGTTAGACTTCTGACCTACAAAACTGTAATATAATAAATTTGTGTCATGTTAAGCCCCTAAGATTGTTATAATTTGTTACAGCAACAACAGAAAATGAATACGGCTGATATTAGTAACTTGTGGGGTTTTTCTGTTTTTCCATCCTCAATCAGTCTTGTATATGTTAATTTTGTTAATCTTTCCAAAGAAAAAATTTTACTATGATTTTTTCTGTTATTTGTCAATTCCTATTCTAATTAATTCTCCTCATTTTTATTCACTTTTCCTTACTTTGGGTTTAACTTTTCACCTTTTTTAACTGGAATCTTCATCTTTTTCTGTCCTGGAAACTTAATCAGTGATTTTATAGAATAGTAATTATTATAAAACTATAGTAGAGGAGTGCCTGGGTGGCTCAGTAGGTTAAGTCTCTGCCTTCGGCTCAGGTCATGATCTCAGGGTCCTGGGATCGAGCCCCAAATTGGGCTCTCTGTTCGGCAGGGAGCCTGCTTCCCCCCTCTTTCTGCCTGCCTCTCTGCCTACTTGTGATCTCTCTCTGTCAAATAAATAAATAAAATCTTTAAAAAAATAAAATAAAATTATAGGAGAATATTACCATGTTTATTATTTAATGTTATATGTAACTACTTCAGTATGCATTTATATGATTTAATTAAAATATAAATATAATTATTTAAGGCTATGAAATTTCCCCAAGTACTGCTTTAGCTACAAGTCACAAGTTTTGGTATTTTGTACTTCTGTTGTCCTTAAGTTTGAAATATTTTCTAATTTCCCTAATTATTTCTTCTCTGAACCAAGGATTATTTTTTAAAAGTACTATTTAATTTCCAAATATTTTTAGTTTTTCCATAGATACTGTATTATCTAATTTTACTCTGTTGTGTTGTAAAACTTCAATCTTTTTCAAATGGTTAAGACTTATTTTTCAGCCCGGGATATTTTCGGTTCTGTCAGCATTTCATGTGCAATTATATTCTGCAGTTGTTGGGTATAGTGTTCTATAAAATATTAAACAAATGTAGTTGACAATGGTGTTCAAATACTTTATGTACAAATTAACTTTAATATTTTTTTTGTAAATGTGTCACACTTAGAGAAAAATTACAAGTATATTATAACAAACTTATTTTCCTGAACCATTTGAGAGTGAATTGGTGACCTGATACCTCACCACTTCCAACTACTTTTGTGTATATTTTCAAAAAAATAAGAACATTCCTCAACATTATCATAATATAAACATCAAAATCAGATAATTAACATCGGTATAGTATACCATCAAATTTCTAGATTCTGTTATTATCCCAGTAGTATCCCTAAAGATTAAGTTCAGAATCACACATTTCCTGTAGTTGTAAAGTTTCGTTAACCTCCTTCAATCTGGAAAAATTCCTAATCTTTCCTCGATTTATATGGTGTTGATACTTTTGAAGATTAGTGGCTAGATATTTTATGCACTATTCCTCAATTTGGATACGTTAGATATGTTCTCATTAGATTTATGTTATTCATCTCAGCAGAGATATTATACAAGGGGTGCTTTGTTCTTCTCATTGAATCCTATAAGGTAGCACACAATTTTTTTTTTAATTTTTCCCATTCCCGATGATGTTCACATGCTCAGTTAGTTAAGGCAGTGTTTACTTTTCTCTAGTGTAGAGGTACTCTTTCATCATTGTCATTAATAAATATTTTGTGGGGAGATACTTGAAACTGTGTAAATATCTTATTGTGTACTTTATTTGATATTAAAGTAACCCACTTCAGCTTTGTTATGATTATTGTTCCAGGCATAAGTTTTTCTATCCTGTTACTTTCAACCTATCTGTGTCTTTATCTTTAAAGAGCACTGCTTATAAGTTTAGATTTTAAAAAAGCAAGAATCAACTTTATCTAGTCACATAATATCTGCATTTTAGTTAGGATGGTAGTCCATTTACATTTAATGAATTATTGATATGGCTGAATTTCAGTCTTCCATTTTATTATTTTCATTTTATGTTTGAGCCATCTGTTTTTCTTCCTCTCAACCTGTTTTCTTGTACTGTTTTGGAATCAAATATTTTTTAATATTTCATTTTAGTTCCTTTATTGGATTTTTAGCTATATATATGTTTTTGTTTTTGTTTTTGTTTTAGAGAGGGAATAGGGAGGGGCAGAGGAAGAGGGAAAGAGAGAATCTTAGGCTCCACACTCAGTACAGAGCCCAACCTGGGGCTCAGTTTCAGGATCCAGAGCCAAAATCAAGAGTCAGACACTTAACTGACTGAGCCACCCAGGTGCCACATATCTACATATTGTTTTTAAGAGCTTGCTCTAGGGTTGCCTTTATGCATTCTTTACTTATCACATTGGAATATTATACTACTTATTATAAAACTTAAGTTAAATATGTCGTTCCATTGTCTTCTGGCCTCCACTGTTTCTGATCTACCATCATTCCTAATGTTCTCATCTGTGTAATGGCTGTTGTTGTCGTTCTGATTTCTTTCAGTATCTTCCTTTTAATTTTGTTTTTCAACAGTTTGCCTATTATATGCCCAGCAGTAGTTTTCTTTGTATTAACTATGCTTGGGCTTCACGGAGATTCTTCGATCTAAAAGTAGATTTTTTTTTTAACCAAATTCCTGTAGTTATTTCTTAAATACTTTGTCCCATTCTCTCTTCTTCACCTGGGACAAATACACATATGTTAGATTTTTCTACATTGTCCTATAGGTCATTCAAGCTCTAAGGATTTTTTTAAAAATCTTTTGCTTTTATTCTTCAAATTAGAATTTGAACAATTAGAATTTCAACATAGATCATGTTGAAATTAACTGACCCTTTTCTTTGCTATCTAAGCTAATATTAAATCCATTCCATGATTTTTACATGTCAGATGTACTTTCCAGTTCTAGAATTTTATTTGGTTCTTTTAAAATTTTTTTGAAGATTTATTTATTTATATTTAAGAGAATGAGTAGGGGAGAGGGACAAAGGGAGAGAATCTCCAAGCAGATGCCTGTGGAGCCCAATGTGGACTTGATCTCACTACACAGAAGATCATGACCTGAGCCAAAATAAATAGTTGGATGCTGAACTGACCCAACCACCCTGGTGCCCTATATTAATTGTTTTTTTCTCTTATCACTGAGTCCTATTTTCTGTTTTTTTCTTCCATGTATAGTCCTTTTTTATTGTACACGCAGAATTTTGCATCATGCATTGTATGGAATCTTCATTTTGTTATCTTCCTCTCAAGAATGTTGATTTTTTTGTTGTCAAAAACAAAACAACAACAACAAAAAACTGGGTAATCACACTGAACTTGTTGAATGTTTCAGTTTTTCCAGTCTTCAGTTGAATATGTTAGACCTGGTTCATAGTCTATACTTTTAAGGAATGGCTCTTCTGAGGTTTCAGTGAAAGCCTGGTGTACCAAGTCCTCTAGGTGGGACTCAAACTCCAAATTCTGTCTTGGGTAGTAGCTGAAATCTCATACCAGCTTTTTCAACCTTCCATTTGTTGGTTCCTGCAGACTTCTTGCAGAATTTGCATTTGCAAATTCAGGGGTCAGCTGAGGATTTTAGAGGAGTCTATATCCATAGTTGAGGTCTCCTTCTTTGGCTCTTTTTTCTTCCATCTTTGTTATTCCATTACTCTAATCCAGTCCACCATATCTATTTTCTAAACAACTAAAGTTGCTTATCAGTCTTCCTAATTCAAGTCTTTTTCTCTTCAAACCATTCTCCTTGCTACAGCCAGATTTCATTCAATCATTTATTTGACACATAGTTGATGGGTACTCACCCAAAAGACAATACTGTCATGCAGTCAAGCTGTTGCATCTACTAGGTTGGCTTGCCACATGAATTCAACCGGTAATGAGACCACAAGACCCAATTTATTTAGATAATGTAGCACTTACAGTACATCAGGCAGCATGAGCTTCATGTTTGCAATGGTTCTCCTTGCCCCCAAGTCCTATAGGGTTGGTGTGGAAACAGGTCCACTAGGTTCTGCACAGGCAGTAGGTCTACATCACACCTGAGGAAACCTGAAATTTGAAAATCCCTAATCTTACATCAGGACTTTGAGCAAACTGCCCCAACCTTTCCCCCCGCAAGTGAGACATTGTCTGTATTATCCTGGCCTGCAAGCAAATCTCTCCTCCAGCCTGAAGGGAGATAGTATCTCTAGCTTCCAAGGCCACTCACTATGCAGACATTCTTGAAAACATGTCCAAGTTACTAGATACGTAGACACACTACAGAGAATCAGCTCTAAAGAAGTAAAAGGTAAAAGCAAACTTACCTTTTGTCAAGCCTGGAGAGCAATTTTAGAGGTAATAGAAATGTGTCCATTTGTTCTACCAAGTCGTTTTATCCTTCTCCTTTCCATTTGCAAAGGAAAAAAAAATCTCAGCCACATGTTAATTATAGCCTTAATTTTCTACAATAGTTTTTTTTTTTTTTAAGATTTTATTTACTTATTTGACAGAGAGAGAAATCACAAGTAGGCAGAGAGGCAGGCAGAGAGAGGGGGAAGCAGGCTCCCTGCTGAGCAGAGAGCCCGATGCGGGGCTCGATCCCAGGACCCCAAGATCATGACCTGAGCCGAAGACAGAGGCTTAACCCACTGAGCCACCCAGGTTCCCCTTTTAATCTTTCATCCCACAATAAGATACAAGGCTGAATAATTACCTTGGAAGTCTGGGACTTAAACTCCTTTACACCAAACTGGAAAGGTATGTTTGGCAAAGGTATTATCTGATTATAATTAGCAATTTATTAATACTTTGAACAACTATCCCAAGGAATTGAGTTATATTTGATCAGAGGAGGAAGAGACTAGAGATATACACTGTGATTCTTGTTGCAAGGGTATTATACCCAAGATAAGGAGAATGGGCCTATACTTGAAGAGGGTATTAATCTTACAGGACAGCATTAGTATGCTGAGTGTCCCTTATAAAGAAAGCCGGACTGCAAGTGCTTCACAGGTGGGAACAATCATCAAGGGAGGTTTTTATGGACCATTCTGGTATCTATTATTCCTCCTCCAGGTGTTGAGAGGCAATTACTACAGCAGCTTATTTTATTCTAACTTCCCGATGCAGCTACAGACCCACATTGAACTTAATACTGTAGTCACAATGGTGACTTTGCATTGTTCAGGGAGTCATTCCTCAAAGCCTAGCTAGAGTGCTTCTGATTCTTTCATAAGCATATAATTCCCTGTGTTAAAATTCTTCCTGTCCAGAATGCCTAAAATAGCTACTGTTTCCTGTACTAAACCTGCCTAATATGTGGTGGAATTGAAATTTTAGGTACGCCCTAATGAAATGGTCAAACTTAGACAAGGAATGGGAATGGAGGATAGAATTTCAGGCAGAGGGAACAGAGTGAGCAGAGGTTGAAAAAGCGGAATGGCCATGGAATTTTTTCTTTTAGAAACATTGAAAAAATTACAGAAAAGAATGAAAGATAGATTAGAGTTTCCATTGTATAAATTTCTTTCCTATCTAATCCTAACTTTTTTCATTTCTCTTTTCTTATTTTACTTTCTCTCTTTCTCTCTCTCTTCCCTGCCCTTTCTCTCCCCATGGAACTTGTCTAAAGCTTCAATCTTTCAGTTTTTCACAGTAGCTTCTCTAGACATTGCTTACTCGTTTTGGTGGCCTGCAGAATTAAAGAAGTTGCTGCATCTCCAAAGTTGTGTCCTTTCCATTGACTATCCTACTATTGGGTCAGCAGAGTCGTTCTTGAACTTGGCTCTGTTACTGAGCAGACTCATTCATAAATCTAGTCTCCTTGGGCTAACTAGATTTATTGTGGGCTCCTAGAAATCCTCCTCAGATGTGCCTGACTGCCCTTGGAAGCCCTGAGCTTTTGCTGTCACTTGGTTCTAACCAAAGCAATATCTTATCCGTTGGCAAAGGAGAGTTAAGGATGTGATTGGGAGTTTGAGCATAAAAGTAATATGATGGGCTTGAAGAGGCTAAATGCAAGGCATGTGGGGGGTAATAGGATAGACGTTTCACCATAGCTATAGGCAAATAATATCTCCTACAGTGAAAAACATAAAGTCCAATATATATTTGATGTTTGGTACCTATGGCAACTGGTTAGCCATTGTGAAGTAAATACTGGGTACTCTTGATAAGGGAGGTTGAAAGGAGACTTGATTGGGAAGAATCCAGGCTGCTGGTATTTTTGTCTTTTTAAGAAAATTTTTTTGTGAATTTTGTCATGCAGCCACATTTTCTGACTTTCGCTCTCCATGTTTTAGATTAGCCGTTATCCTAGCTTGTTTTTGTTGATAATTGTCGTCTCAAGTAATTTTCTTCTTGGCATTGTGAGAATTTTTTTTCAAGCATTTTTCCCCCAAGTTTATTCTATCCAAGAAAAGTGAGGTTAGGTATTAAGCAGCTTTTTGCTACTTAACCAAAAAACAAAAAAAATAAAATAAAATAAAATTATAAAAGCTTAAAAGAACCTTGAAAACTATTCTGTGCAGCATTTCCCAAAGCTCCTTCCTTAGAACAATATTCTCATGAAATATTGTGTGAAAATGGGTCCCATGGCCAAATAAGTTTGGGAAATACTGTGTGCTCCTTCTTAGAAATTAAAAGTGCGTATTAACATCTTAAAGGCTCTGAGAAGTCATACAATGAAGACCTTTTTTTTTTTTTTAAAGCCAGATTACTTGATCTCAATATACATTTTTTTTTTAAAGCTTAAACTAATAACATCTAAAGGAACTGGTGATCGGTAAAACATTTTGGAAATTGGAAAGTTGTTTCATCCATCACATCTAAGAATGATGCCTTGGGGCATTTGGCTGGCTTAGTCGGTAGAACATAGGACCCTTGATCATGGGGTTGTAAGTTCGAGCTCCATGTTGGGTATGGAGATTACTTAAAAACAAAATATTCAGCATTTAATAATGATAATGCAGCTAACTTATATTCACTACTTTTTAAGCTGGTGGTAGATTAAAATAGATTTTATCATTGCTACAGAAGGTGTGACATGCTAGCTAAAAAGGCAAACTAAAAGTTGAGTGGTTTGCTAATGTTTTAAATAGTTTTAGACCACAGTTTGCTCTCTATTTGGTCTGTAACAATGTCAAATGTTGGTCTTTAGAAATTGGTTAGAGCACCCTGGGTTTTGAAAAACCGGTTCAAGTCTGTCTAAAGCCATCTGAAAGGGGAATTTTCTGAAGCTTTTTCTATTCCCATGATTCTCACAAAATTCTTCAATTCATTCTAGTCTGGAAAGTAATGGATCTTCCTTAAAGAAGTGCTAATCCCAAGGTGATCACAAAAGACAGATTTTCCCACCTCTGATCAGGTTTCTTTTTTTGTTTTGCTACATTTTTTTTTCAGTATGGTGGTGTTTTATCCCCAGGACATTTCATTTTACACAGAATATTGTACTATCTATAAGAAATACTCCCGGAATTTTTATTTTTCAGGACTCCATTTTGACATAATATTTTTTGGTCATTACCACACTTAGCTAAGTCATAGTCCACTATCACCAAAGATGTTTTATAATTAAATTCTTGAATTGCGCTTGACCTTTCCAGTTGGCAGACAATTTAAATTAGATAGTATCTCCAATCATCTTAAAACAGATATCATCTCTTAGGAATGCCATTATTTGTCAATAAGAAAACTGTGGCAATAGGAGAAGATGTGGGTGAAGAAAAAGCACGGTCTTTTTCATCAAAAATCTGTGCATAGTTTTTATTGCTAGAAAGAAAACGTGTATCATGTTTGGTGTATGGGGGTTCACATTAGTATCAGAAGTTTTTATGGGCTCTCTGCTGATTCCTTGATACAACCCAGTATATTGTGCTGTGTTTTCTCAACTGCCTTTGTAAACACCGTCTCCTTAATAGATCATTTTGAAAGAAGCTACCATCCTGCTGCATCCGTTGGTAGCCTTCTTTCAGGTTTCTGACATATCCTTAATCTGATGCTCAGCCTTGTCATTTGGATCAATAGTAAACCAGATAAGATGTCTTCTACTTGCAAGGCTATGGCTATAAAAGGTATTTGAAAAATAAATTCACTTTTTATGTCCATGCCACAAACCTGGGGAGTACTAATTTGTCATTTGTCTCTCCATCTGTCTGTAAACAGTCAGTTAAATTGGTTATTGATGCGAATAAGGTGAATTATACTTGAACAAAGAGTAATATAGAAATAAACTTCATAGTAAATTTCTTAGATTCTGATAAAAAGGTGACATCTTTTTTTTTTCAAAAAAGCTGGCATATCTTAACTTTAATCTCTATTTTAGAATGACTACTTTCATATTGTTTTCTATTACACGTAACCAGTAATGACAATCAATTATAATTAAGTTATACGTGACAGCACACTTCATATTATTTAATTTTGTAGCCTCCATAACATAACTGTCCATTTTCTAATTTGTAATGCTTCTGTTATTCACTGAGAAGTGTTTATCTAATGTTTGCTATGTGTGAGGCACTGCACCAGGCACTGCAGATTCTTTATACAGAAGAAAATGTTGGTGATAATAGAAGAGGTTAGAATTACAGCATTTTAGTATTCGAGAGAATCCCAGAAACCATCTCTAAACTTATCATTTTACAGGAAACTAAATCACAGTTTGTGAATCACAGGCAACCAATTATTTAGTGACATTTTTTTTCTGCCATATATGTTATCTGATGATCTTTTAAAAGGAAACCCATAGTTTAATCTTTTCAAATGTGTGTTTTCTCATCTATGAAGCGACAGTAATTCCGGCTCTCACAACAGGGGTGTTGTGAATATTAACTAAGGCATGATTATGGAGCATTTCAAAATTTAAGTGCAATCTGAGGATAAGAAACATTCCTGATAGATAAGAGACAGGAAGAGAGTACATCAAAATGTAATCCCTAGTTACCTCAGGTTTGTGCATTGAGAGTTGGTCATTGTTTACTGCTTTTTTTTCCCTTCTATTTTTGACAATTTTTTTTAAGTAAGGTCTATGCCCAACATGGGGCTCGAACTCACGACCCTGAGGTGAAGAGTCATATTCTTTATGACTCTAGTGAGCCAGCCAGGCGACCCTATTTTTGAAATTTCTTTAATGAATATTTATTACTTTTATAATATAAATTAACTTTTTTTCTTTTTTCTTCTAACTTTATATTTTGGCATAATTTCAGATTGACGGAAAAGTTTCAAGAGTATACCCTTCACCCAAATTCCCCAAATGTGCACATTTAACCACATGTACTTTATCTTCCCCTCTCCTATATGTGTATGTGTAGATATTGTCTTCTGGACCATCTGAAGTAAGTTATAGACATGATGCTCCTTTGCCCCCAAATGTTTAGTGTATATTTCCTAAAATCACGGGCATTATATAACCACAGTTCAATTAGCAAAATCAAGCAATTAACATAATAGACTATTATCTAATCCTTACTTAGATTTCCCAATCATCCCAATAATGTCATCCATGTAAAAACCCAGCCTCAAGCCTTGGGGCGAGCTGTACTGTCTTCCACTCTGGATTTGTCTGATGTTTCCTCATAATTAGATTCAGATTGTGTCCTTTTGGTAAGAATACCACAAGAGTGATGATGTTCTTCTCAGGGCATCATATCGGAAAGCACATGAAGTTCATTTGTCCCACTCCTGGTGATGTTCATTTGATCATTTGGATAAAGTGGCAACTCCAAGGTTCCTTCACTATAATGTTACTTTTCCCCCTTCTAATTAATAAGTATTTTGTAGAGAGCTAATTTTAAACTATAAGTATGTTATTAGTTCTCAAACTTCCACTCACTACTGTTAGCATCCTTTGACCACTCCCACCTAAATCAGTTCTCATTATGATCGGTGCCAAATGGTAGAAGTCATTTTTAAAATCATTACTTCTTCCAGATATAAAATTAGATGTATATTTTGATGGACACTGTAAAAATCACCTCCCATGTTGAACAAATAAGCTAAGAAGAAGTGGAGGAGATTATGCCAAAATGCTAACAGCGTTTGTGTTAGGCTTAGGGTAATGGAATTGTAGGTGATTTTTTTTTTTACTATATTTCCCTAATTTTCAATAATTTTCTAAATATCTCGATGCATACAAAATATGTATTTCATAATTTTGAAATGGCTTTCTATAATGGATGTTTGTTTATTTCCAAATGATCCACCAAGGGGTTGCAGAAAATACTAAGATGTTGATTTAAGAATTGTGATGTTCCGGGCACCTGGGTGGCTCAGTGGGTTAAGCCTCTCCTTCGGCTCAGGTCCTGATTTCAGGGTCCTGGGATCAAGCCCCACGTTGGACTCTCTGCTCAGCAGGGAGCTTCCCTTCCTCTCTCTCTGCCTGCCTTTCTGCCTACTTGTGATCTCTGTCAAATGAATAAATAAAATCTTAAAAAAAAAAAAGAATTGTGATGTTCTTGGAATTAGAAAAACTCAAAAAACTCAAAAACATGGCTGTGGCAAAAAGGACACCTGCCTGAGCTCAGATAAAAAATGGTACATCTAAAATAGCCTTCAACCTCCAAATCTTTCTTCCCTACCCTTACCACAAACTGGGGCACTATTCTTTACCAGCTTGGTTACTTCTCTCTTAGTTTTGAGGAGAAAAGGTTTAGGATGGTGGAAAAGAGAGAGGTAAGGAGCAGCCCAGAGTTCAGAGATGGATTTTCAGATAGAGGGTGGGTTGTGATATGATTTTTAAGAGATGGCTGGACTTGGGACTAGACGATACAGGTTTGAATTCAAACATCATCAACGTGAGGACCTTGACTACCATTCTGAAAATGGGTAAGAGTTACCAAGTCAGATTACTAGTTAGTGCATTTAATTAAAACCTTTAACGTGTAGGTTCATTAAGGATTTTGGGCTTAATTAAATTTATTTATACATTTATCTGCACATTTGTCTTTTCCACTGTCTTAAGAAATCCTATTCATTGTGTAGGACTGAAGTAGAAAAGGCAACAGATGGATTCAATCAGTTGTTTGAAACAGTTCCCCCGAAGGCACATATCTTAGCCAAGTAGATGAATTGATTTTTTTAAACTGCATGTTAGAATCAATAAAACTAAGGTACATTCTTGGAAAACTAAAGATAGAGCCGACCACAAGACCTGGGGTGCTTCAAAGGAACTGGGAGGTAAACAAGATTTGTTGTATTTAGTTTTTGAATTTAATATTAAAATATGACTTTTTAAGTGACAACCAGCATTGTAACTCAGAAGTCTGGTCAGGATCAGTGAGAAGAACGGGCCAGGCAGATTATAATGGACGTCAAACAATGAGAACA
>PISX010015360.1:0-49761 GCA_004024625.1 Mellivora capensis | reverse complement strand
AAAAAAAAAAAAAAAAAAAAAAAAAAAAAAAAAAAAAAAAAAAAAAAAAAAAAAAAAAAAAAAAAAAAAAAAAAAAAAAAAAAAAAAAAAAAAAAAAAAAAAAAAAAAAAAAAAAAAAAAAAAAAAAGGCAGGGGCGGGAGAGAAGAGAGAGAGAGAGAGAGGGAGGGAGAGAGAAAGGACCCAAATAAACAAAAATATGATTGAAAGAGGAGATGTCACAACCAACACCAAAGAAATACAATTATAAAAGAATATTATGAGCAATTATATGCCAACACATTAAACAATCTGGAAGAAATGGATAAGTTCCTGGAAACATATAAATTACCAAAAGTGAAATAGGAAGAAACAGAAAACCTGAACAGACCCATAACCAGGAAAAAAATTGAATCAGTAATCAAAACTCTCCTAACAAAAAAGAATCCAGGGCTGTATGGCTTCCCAGGGGAATTCTACCAAACATTTAAAGAATCAATACTCACTCTTCTGAAACTGTTCCAAAAAATAGAAAGGGAAGTAAAACTTCCAAACTCTTTCCATGAGGCCAGCAGTACCTTGATCCCCAAACCAGGTGAAGACCCCACTAAAAAGAATTACAGACCAATATCCCTGATGAACATGGATGCAAAAATCCAATCAGATCCAATAGCATATTAAAAGGATTATTCACCATGACCAAGTGGGATTTATTTCTGGGCTGAGAGGTGGTTCAACATCCACAAATTAATGAACAAATTAATTAACAAAAGGAAGGATAAGAACAATATTATCCTCTCAATGGATGCAGAAAAAGCATTTGACAAAATACAGCATCCTTTCTTGATAAAAATCCTCCACAATGTAGGGATAGAGGGAACATACATCAACATTATAAAGGCCATATATGAAAGACCCACAGCTAATATTGTCCTCAATGGGGAAAAACTGAGAGCGCTTCCCCTAATGTCAGGAGCACGATAGGTATGTCGACTCACTGCTGTCCAACATAGTACTGGAAGTCCTAGCCTCAACAATCAGAAAACAAAAAGAAAGAAGGCATGCCATTCAGCAAGGAAAAAGTCAAACTTACACTCTTCACAGCCAACATTATACTCTAGGTAGAAAACCTGAAAGACTTCACTAAAAAATTACTGGAACTGATATAGGAATTCAGCAAAGATACAGGATAAAAAATCAACACACAGAAGTCTGTTGCATTTCTGTACCCAATAATGAAGCAACAGAAAGTAAAACCAGGGAATTGATCCTTCTTACAATTGCATCCAAAACAATAAGAGGTAGGAAGGAATAAACCTAACCAAAGAGGTAAAAGATCTGTGCTCTGAAAACTAAATCACTTCTGAGAGAAACTGAGGAAGACACAAAGAAATGGAAAAGTGTTCCATGTTCACGTATTGGAGGAACAAATATTGTTACAATGTGTATAGCTACCCAGAGCAATCTACACGTTCAGTGCAATCCCTATCAAAATAAAACCAGCATTTTTCACAGAGCTAGAACAAACAATTCTAAAATTTGCATGAAACCAGAAAAAACCCTGAATAGCAAAAGTAATGTTGAAAAGAAAACCGAAGCTGGAAGCATCACAATCCCAGACTTCAAACTCTATTACAAAGCTGTGATCACCAAGACAATATGGTACTGGCACAAAAACAGACACATAGATCAATGGAACAGAATAGAGAACTCAGAAATGGACCCTTAACTCTATGGCTAATTAATCTTCAACAAAGCAGGAAAGAATGTCCAAAAAAAAAAAAAAAAAAGAGTCTCTTCAGCAAATGGTGTTGGGCAGTCAGGTCATAATCCCAGGGTCCTGGGATCGATCCCTCCTCTGGGCTCCCTGGTCAGCGGGAAGCCTGCTGCTTCTCCCTCTCCCCCTGCTTGTGTTCTCTCTCTCTCTCTCTCTGTCAAATATATATATATATAATGGTGTTGGGAAATTTGGACAGCAACATGAAGAAGAATGAAACTGGACTACTTTCTTACCTCATACACAAAAATAAATTCAAAATGGATGAAAGACCTAAATATGAGACAGGAATCCATCAAAATCCTAGAGCAAAACAAAGGCAGCAACCTTTTTGACCACAGCTTCATAAACTTTCTACTAGACAAATCTACATAGGTGAGGGAAACAAAAGCAAAAATGAACTATTGGAATTTCATCAAGATAAAAACTTCTGCACAGCCAAGGAAACAATCAACAAACCTAAAAGGCAACCTTCGGAATGGAAGAAGATATATGCAAATGACAGATCCAGGGCTAGTAACCAAAACCTATAAAGAACTTACTAAACTCAACACCCAAAAGCCAAAAAGTCCAGTCAAGAAATGGGCAGAAGCCATGAACAAACATTTCTCCAAAGAAGACATACGAATTGCTAACAGACACATAAAAATTCTTAACACCACTCATCATCAGGGAAATACAAATCACAGTGAGTGGTCAGAATGGCTAAAATGAACAACTCAGGAAACAACAGATGTTAGTAAGGATATGGAGAAAGGAGAACCCTTTTGTGCTATTGGGTGGGAATGCAAACTGGTGCAGCCACTGTGGAAAACAACATGGAGGTTCTTCAAAAAGCTGAAAACAGAGCTACCCTATAATCCAGCAATTGCACTATTAGGTATTTACCCAAAGAATATAAAAATACTGATTCAAAGGGATACATGCACCCTGGTATTTATAGCAATATTATCCACAATAGCAAAATTACAGAAACAGCCCGTGTCCATCAACTGATGAATGAATAAAGAAAATGTGGTATATATATATATATACACAATGGAATATTAATCAGCCATAAAAGTAATGGAATCTTGCCATTTTCAATGATGTGGATGGAGCTAGAGAGTATTATGCTAAACAAAATAAGTCAGGGAAAGACAAATACATAGGATTTCACACATATGTGGAATTTATGAAACAAATGAGCAAAGGGGAAGAAAGAGGCAAAGCAAGAATCAGAATCTTCACTATAGAGAACTGGTGGTTACCAGAGGACAGGTAGGTGAAAGGATGGTTTAAATAGTGATGGGGATTAAGGAGGGCACTCGCTGAGATGAGCACTGGGTGTTGTAAGGAAGAGCTGAATCACTATATTGTACACCTGAAACTAAAATTGCACTGTCTTTTTTTTAGAGACTTGATTTATTTATTTGATAGACAGAGATCACAATCAGGCAGAGAGGCAGGCAGAGAGAGAGGAGGAAGCAGGCTCCCGGCTGAGCAGAGAGCCGTATGTGGGGCTCGATCTCAGGACCCTGAGATCATGATCTGAGCTGAAGGCAGAGGATTTAACCCACTGAGCCACCCAGGCGCTCCAATATTGCACTGTCTTAACAGGAATATAAAAGCTTAAAAGAAAAAGAAAAAAGGGATGATAAAGCAGAGAAGGGAGACATAAAATATTTATAGAGAAAGGGATTAAAATATCAGATAAGATATTTAAGAAATACCTCACTAAGAAGACTTCTTCTAAAACCCTAATGAAAATTAACCTTGATCAAGTTACCTGGCTTCTGAGTCTCAATTTACTTCTTCATCTGCAAATAGGCATATCATCATCTACTTCATTGGAAGGAAAATTGCTAAGCAGCATAGTACCTGTTACCCAGTAAATGCTTGGGATTATTTTACTTCATATATGAATAAGTACTAAAGTTTTAAAGATAACTAACTTTTAAATGTTTATCACAGAATTTAGTACATAAAACTTCCATGACGGAAAAATGATGGTTTAACCCTCATTTCTGCAACCGGTCATAAGATTGTTGTTAGAATTTGTTGTTTATTTCTTGTACAACATTCCATGTCTGTTGCCTCAATCAGTGTCTCAGATGATTAAAGTTCCTTATTCAGGGGAATCAAGAACTGTGAAGGGTTTGAGAATTTACTCTGCTTGAAAGCTTTAAAGTTTGTGACCCAGTTTCATGGATGTTGGCAGAAGACATGAGCCTCCTGGGTCAGAGACTAAGTAAGGACTTTTTTATTCACCTCATGGACATCTGCATGTCTTTATAGTTCTGCTTATCTGTATCGTATGGAGGTAACATGTATGGGTCCAGATTAATGCTCCATACGCAGTGGGGTGTGTTACAGTAGAAAATCTCTGAACTAAGGGAAATCTAATACTTAACAAGGACAGAGAAAACACTGTATCTTCCAGGGCTGTAAGCAAATCTACTCTTTGCACTGGGGGTAGATACCATCTCTGTTTTCCAAGGTTGTTTGATATACAAACGTCCTTGAAAATATAGTCCCGAAGATCAGTTAGATGTGCTTGCTAGAAATGCAGAAATGTGGGAGACCCATTGAGAATATCTTCACCATAATCTGATTTCTGTTTCTGAGAGTTCTGAGCATTAATGGGAATGCATAGAGTTGCTCTACTCTATTACTAACTTAGGGGCACTAAGAGACTTTTCATCACAGAGCTATCTCCATTCCTCTTTGCCTCCATTGTGTAACAGCAACCCTATTTCCCCCAATGATTAGAATTAGTCACTATAGCCACACCTATTTACTAGTTGAACCAGTTCATACTTGCAAACCCACATAACTGGGTGGCAGCCTTCGATTCTAATTTAATAAGACTGTTGTTGCATTCCTAGTGGAAACATTTCTCCCTTGTATACTAAGAGCTCTTGACAGCAGAATTGGACAGAAAGCATAGATTTTGAAGGAGCTTATTAGGAATAATAGTGAGAGGTGACACTTCTTCCTTAAACCCTTAGGTATTGGACTCATGTATTCTGTTTATGGGAGGTATAGTATGAGATACTGATGACTAGTTTAGAACATCTACTACATCCTATAGGGAAGCACCCCAGCTTTATCTTTCCCAGACCAAAGAACTACTGAATCCTCAATAATCTGTTCCACTGGTATAAGTACAGCTGCATCTGGGTAATGACAAAACTAGTGAAAACCATGGGCGTCAACTTTCTTTTATTGTAAAGTAGGTTAATTTTCATTCTTTAGCAGGAGGCCATAACAATAAAAAATATTTAAACAGAAGACTACTACTATTCATTTTTGATGCTTAAGATTAATAAATACTGACTTATTCCTCTTCAAAGGATGGAATTCATTGGGACACACAGATATCAGAGATATGGAGGTTTAAAAAAAGTCAGGTTTATCGCTTAAAGAATCTAAATTGGAAAATGCGGCTATTTGTATGGCCAAATGGGGTTGCTAATGCTCTCTAAATACACAAACCTATTCTATTAATGCAAGCTGGACAAATTCAGTTTTCTCCCTTACAGTATGCACAGCAGGGGAAATCAGATTTTCATCCTCCTTGCAGGCAGGCTAGCTTCAAAAGATGAAAAGGGAGGAAGGGGCTGAGTTTATTTTCTTAGCTCCAGAGCATGAAACAGGCCAAGTAACTTCTGGGGAGGAGTAAACAAAGTACTGACAGGAAAAACTGGGTTATTCTCCTCATAATGGAAGAAGCCAGGGGAAAGGAGCTAATCAAAGAGAATTAGTTTATAAATTTTTGTCTATCCTGTACCATTTCACTTGAAGACCTGACCAGTCAACCTGTATTTGACCTGAGAGCCCAAGCTTTGTTGCCATCAATCTCCTGACATCACTCTTCATATCTAGACCATTGCATATCCACCTAATGACCTGGCAAGGGTCTACTTGCTATCACTCTTGATAGCACTTGCTCTCTTTCTGTGCTTTTTAATAGCACCTCACTCTGAAAATGCTTCTCAACTTCTGATACAGATGAACTTAATTATATTGCACTTCACTTGATTGCACCTTACATATACTGTATTTCTTACAAATTGATGGTTTGTGGCAATCCTGCATTGAGCAAGTCTACTGGCACCATTTTTCCAACATTTGCTCCCTTTGTGTCTCATGTTCCATTTTGATAATACAGTACTCTAAGATTTTTCATTATTATTATACTTATTGTGGTGATCTCTGATTATTAGTCTTTGATATTACTATATAATTGTTTCAGGGTGCCAAAAACCGCACCCATATAAGATGGCAAACTTAATTGATAAATGTGTGTATTCTGACTGCATCATTGACTAAACGGTTTTGCCATCTCTCTCCCTCTCCTCAGACCTCCCTGTTCCTTAAAACGCAAGTTGTGAATGCAAAGGAAAGTTCTTGAAGGAAATTAAAAGTGCTATTCTGGTGAATACACCAATGTTAAGAAAGCAAAACAGCCTGATTGCTGATATGGAGAATGTTTCAGTGATCTGGATAGAAAATCAAACCACAACGTTCCCTTAAGGCAAAGCCTAATCCAGAGCAAGTCCCCCATTCCCTGATTTTAAAAGGCTTGAGAACAGAGAAGCTGCAGAAGAAAAGCTTGAAGCCAGCAGAGGTGGTTCATAAAGTCTGAAGAGAGAAGGCATCTTCATCACATAAAAGTAAAAGGTAAAGCAGCAAGTGATGATTTTGAAGCTGCAGGAAGTTATCCAGGAGATCCAGCTCAGATCATTCATGAAGGAGGCTACACTAAACATATTTTCAATTGTAAACAAAACAGCATTCTATTGGAAGATGATGTCATCCAAGACTTTCAGAGCTACAGAGAAGTTAATGCCTGGCTTCACAGCTTCAAAGGACAGGCCAACCCTCTTGTTAGGGGCTAGGACAGCTGGTGACTTTAAATTGAAGACAGTGCTCATTTGCTATTTTGAAAATCCCAGGGCTCTTAAGAACTGTCCCAAAGCTACTCTGGAAGTACTCTTGTGAGCACTTTGTTGTTCAATGGAACAGCAAAGCCTGGATGACAGCACATCTGTTTATTAAAAGGTTTACTGAATGTTTTAAGGTCATTATGGAGACTTACTGCTCAGAAAGATGATCCTTTCATAATAGCACTGCTCATTGGCAATGTACTTGATCACCCAAGATTTCTGTTGGAGATATATGATAAAATTAACCTTATTTTTGGTAACACAACATCCATTTTGCAACTCATGGAAAGATTAATTTCAACTTTCAAGTCTTACTAAGAAATCCATTGACAAGGCTAGAGCTGCCATAGATGGAGCTAGGCAAAATAAATGGAAAACCTGTTGGAAAGGATTCAGCATTCTAGATGCTATTAAGGACATCCATTATTCATGGGAGGAGGTCAAAATATCAATATTAACAGGACTTTGGAAGAAGTAACTGCAGATGAGGTGGAACTAACAAAAGAACTAGAATTAGAAGTGGAGCCTGAAGATGTGACTGACTCGCTGCAATCTCACTGACAAACCTTGAATGGGTGAGTTGTTGTTCCTTATGGGTGAACAAAGAAAGTATTTTCTTAAGAAGGAAACTACACCTAGTGAAGTTGTTGTAAAGGGTGTTGAAACGACAACGAAAGACTTAAAATGGTACATAAACTAAGTTGATAAAGCAACAGCAGGGTTTAGAGGATTGACTTCAATTATGAAAGCTGTGTTACTAAAATGGTTTTGAGCAGTACTGTGTTCTCCAGAAACATCATTAGTGAAAGGAAAAGTACTGATGCAGGGAACTTCACTGTTACCTTAAGGAAGCTGCCACAGCCACCCAACCTTCAGCAACACCCTCCTGCTGAGTCAGCAGCCATCAACATTAAAGCAAAACTCTCCACCAGCCAAAAGATTATTACTCAGATAGTGGTAGCATTTTTAGCAACAAAGTATTGTTTAAATTATGGTATGTACATTGTGTTTTTAGACATAATGCTATTGCACACTTAATAGACTATAGTATAAACATTACTTTCCCACGCACTGAAAACCAAAAAATTCATTTGACTTGCTTTATTTTTTTTCAAAGATTTTTTATTTATTTATTTGACACAGAGAGAGAGGTCACAGGAAGGCAGAAAGGCAGGCAGAGAGAGAGGGGGAAGCAGGCTCCCTGCTGAGCAGAGAGCCCGATGTGGGGCTCGATCCCGGGACCCTGAGATCATGACCTGAGCTGAAGGCAGAGGCTTAACACACTGAGCCACCCAGGTACCCCAACTTGCTTTATTTTGATATTCACTTTATTGCAGTGGTCTAGAACTGGACCTGCTATATATCTGAAATATGCTTGTATTTAAAAGTTGCTAAGAAAGTATATCTTAAAAGTTTTTATCACAGAAAAGAAAATAATTGGGGAATGGATGTAACTAGACTTATTATTGTAATCACTTTACAGAATGTACAGGTAACAAATCATTACACTGTATACCTGAAACTAATTTATGTTAATCATATCTCAATAAAAAAGAAATTGAGCTCAGAAAGCATATTAAAAAAAACACACAGTAATAACTGTTTCAGGCAAGACCCAAAGAAGATTGAAAATTATTGAAACTCCAGGGTGAAACAGTGTATTTTTATACTTCTAATTATCTTCCTCAAAATATTTATTGGTATGGTAGATTTAATATATGTCCATAAATTCTGTGATACTCCTCTCTCCAGGAGGTGGATCTCTATTTCCTCCCCTTCTGTGTAAGATGGAATCCTTCTACTAAAAACAGTACACAAAAGGAAAAAAACAGTAACTTTACAGGGGATAAACCTGACAGCCTTAACCAAGTCATCAAGGCTAATATTGTCAATAGTTGCTGACATCATGTACTCCCTAATACGCTATGAGAAGTGCACTTCATCTATGTTTTCGTCTCCTCAATACCCTTAACTCTTGTATAGCCACCAGAAAACATCAGGCAAACCCAAATTGAGGGCCGACCTACAAAATATTCAACCATTATTCTTCAAAAGTGGCAAGGTCATAAACACAAGGAAAGACTTAAAAACTTTTATATGAGACAGATGACTAAGACGTGACCACTAAATGCAATGCAATATTCTGGACTAACTCATGCAACAGAAAATGGACATTAATTGAAAAACTGGTGAAATCCAAATGATGTGTATAGTATAGTTAGTAATGTTGTACTAATGCCAATTTCTTAGTGTTGATAACTGTGCAATGGCTATGTATGATATTAACATTAGGGAAACCTGAAGGGAAGGGTCTAGGGGAACTCTTTGTGTTATCTTTACAATTCTTCTGTAAATCTAAAATTATTTCAAAATAAAACATTGTGTATATACCCACTTCATCTTTATGAGTTATTTTTACCCATTCCTTTTACTTCTTGAGCTTCTGTTTCCATTCCACGTTCCTCCTCAAATTTGATCCTAATGTAATTGTGTATTTTTGTACTCAGAACTTTCATTCATTATCCCTATCATACTTCTTGGCAACAATATTTGAATATTTAATTTGTTGTAAGCAAAAGTCTCCAAACGTTAAGGAGAAAAAGTTCTGCTTTGAGTTATCATTACAATTACTAATGGGCATTTGATCAAATTGATCAAATGCTCAAATGATCAATACATTTTGATAATCACTAAAGAAAAACAAGATTTATTGAAAATGCATTGCTTAGGGGCATTTGGATGGCTCAGTTGTTCAAGTGTGGACTTTGGTCTCAGGTCATGTTTCCAGGACCCGGGATAGAGTCCTGCATCTGGCTCCCTGGTCACTGGAGAGTCTGCTTCTTCCCTTTCCTCCCCCTGCTTGTGCTCTCTCTCTCTTTCTCTCTAAAATAAATAAATTAAAAAAAAAAAGAAAAGAAAATGCACTGCTTTATGAGAGGAATGAAGCTTTTCTTTCTTCCAATTAGCCCATATGTTTTTGGGTGGTTATTACCTCTTGTTGTAATGAGGTAGAATATTATCAATTATTTTTATCTTTCCCTTTTTCCTTTAAAACAATATAATACTTGAGAAATCTTATCTATACAAAAAGGCAGGGGGTCGCCTGGGTGGCTCAGTCGGTTGGCGTCTGCCTTCAGCTCAGGCCATGATCCCAGGGTCATGGGATCCTGTCCCACAGCAAGCTCCTTGGTCAGCGGGTAGTCGCTTCTCCCTCTTTTTTTTTTTTTTCTTTTCTTTTCTTTTCTTTTCTTTTCTTTTCTTTTCTTTTCTTTTCCCCGCTGGTAGTCCTCTCTCTCTCTCAAATAAATAGAATCTTGGGCGGGGCGGGGGAGGGGGGAAGTAGGGAGCGACGCATTTATATATTGTTATAATGCTATCACTCAATTCCTTGAATTCCTTCTGGGTTATAAACCAAACTTGGTTGGTAATTTACTAAAAAGAAACTGAGCCAGGCATTAGCCAGAAGATAATTAGTCATAGGCGTAGTGTGGTCTTGTTTTAATATTCTCCTTGAGCAGGAGGGGAGGCCTCGAGTCTTTACAAAGTGATTACTTTACACAACCATAAGCAACTGAGGTTATTTTAATAAAATCAGCTCCCTTGGATTTGGGCTAAGGCCAAGATTGACCTAGCGCATATCGAAATCTTGTCTATAACATAATGTGTATAAATAAGAAAACCAATTGCCTTCATAGGGAAATATATATACACATTTAACCATCTGTCAGCTAATACCTCCATTAGGGTCTCCTACATCTTTCATGAGTGCAAAGAACTGAAAACACCCACGATGGGTTCGACCTTAGGTTTCAACCTCCCCGCCTGCTTTCATGAGTGTTCATTGTTTGGCTCCTCCAGTGGAACTCATGCAGGAGTCCAAGGTGGTTTTTTCTGTAAACATTAAAGACACGGTTGAGGCCAAACCTTGTTCACAGGGGCCTCCTCAGAGTACAACCAGGGTTAGAGCCCAAGGTTTCCTTGAAACCACCCACACACTGGCACCCCAAGGACAGCCTCTAATCATCCTGGAGAAGGACGCCCCAACACAGTGCTTTGTGAGGACAGTGGTGAGCGGGGTGTGGAGGGCACTTGGCAGGACGGTGAACGGGCCGCACCGAGCAACTTTCATCCGAATTCTGAGGCAGTGACCGCCGCGGTAAGCTTGAGTACGCCGGCTCACAAAACAAGGTCGACCTCACGAGGCCCGGAATGCGCGCGCATGACGCGGGACGTCTGTCCGCTTGTTGACGCAGGCAGGCCGTAGAGCGCAGGGCCGCCTAGCCCGCCTAGCCCGAGGGGAACTGCGCGGGCGCGAGCGCAGGGCCGGAAGCCCGGCCGCGGAGACGGTTGGTGATTGGATGAGGCTTGGTGTGGGGGTGTTAGTCCGGGTACTGCACGGAAGGCACGAGGCCGCTTTTGAAAGACGCAACCTTGGGGCGCGTGGCTCTCACGCAGAGCGCCCCAAAGCCAGAGACTGAGGCCGGGAGGAAGAAGCAACGGTGTCGGCGGCTGGGGCCGGCGAGCCCCGGGCCTGTGGCTCGGTCTCCGGCCTACGGGGCAGGAAGTACAGTTTTGGTGGGTGGGAGTTGGGCTGGGAATCGGGCCGGGCCGTTGAAGGTCTCCTGTTTTTATGTTTTGTTTTTTTCTTCTTTCTTTTTTTTCCTTTCTCTCTTTCTCCCTGAGCCCCGAGTAGTTGTAAGGACCTTCTCTGCGGACCACTTTGACCCTTCTTTGCCCTTTTGTAGCAGTGCTTTGGAAGGGATGTAGGAGGGATGAGCCCCGTACCTGTTAAAATCTAGTCACAAAGCAGTCACGACATGAGTTAAGAGATTTAGACCTGTGTTGTGTGAGTGACTTTAAGCCATGTAGGTATATTTTTAATTTCAGAATAAGTATTTTTATCTAGTACTTTTTTTGTTTTCTGCCAATTTTCTTAACGATTTGCAGGTGAGAAAATGTCTGGCAACAATGACTGGTTTCAAAGTTCCCGGGTCCCTAGCTTTGCTCAAATGCTGAAAAAGAACTTGCCAGCTCAGCCATCAACCCAGACGGTAACTACACCCACAGGATATTCTTCAGAAAGTTACAGCCTGTCGAATATGGCTTCCAAGGTTACGCAAGTGACGGGTATGACTTTTTAATTTGTAATAATGCCTTAGTTCTCTAAGATTCTAGGATGGCCAATAAGTATTGTTGAGCCTCCAGTTAAATGTTGCCTGGATACATATCCGTTTACCAGGGGCTATGTCCCTCCTGGAGCTCCGATTTGATTCTGAACACCGTAAGAGGCCTGTGGAAAGCCTCCTCCTTCCTGCTCAGTTATTCTAACAGCTTCAAGCTTGTCTTGCCTTTTTTAAAAAAGATTTTATTTATTTATTTGACAGAGATCACAAGTAGGCAAAGGCAGGCAGAGAGAGAGAGGAAGGGAAGCAGGCTCCCTGCTGAGCAGAGAGCCCGATGTGGGGCTGGATCCCAGGACCCTGAGATCATGACCTGAGCTGAAGGCAGAGGCTTAACCCACTGAGCCACCCAGGTGTCCCCTGTCTTGCCTTTTTAAGGTGAGGTTGTGTTGGTCCCTTCAGGGAAGGGACTGGACTTATACTGGTTTATAGTCCACATATGCCTTAGCATAAGTGTAAAGCAGGGACAAACACTTAAATTGAATTCAATATTAAAAGTAATATAAAATAGTGAGTAGGAAATAGAAATGGACCTTAGTCCCAGGTCTGCGTCCTTAGTCCAGGCCTTAGTGAAACCATGTGTTAAAAAAAAAAAAGGATTTGAGAGGCTCTGAAGACCTTGACATCATTAAAATTCTGTGATTCTTTGATACCACTTCGCGTTATGACAATGATAGCACTTCTTTGCAAAAATGGTTTTGGTGCTCCAAAAAGTATATGCACCAACAGTTACACTTGTCATGTGTGCAAAAATTTTTTTAGTAGAAACTTACTTGTAATGAAGAATACATATAATAGATGTATCAGGGACAATCTTCCATTTTAGGGGAGGGTTTAGTGTTTTTACTTTTTTTTAAAAATTTTACTGAACTGACAACTCTAACCATATATTTTTAGGTAATTTTCCAGAACCATTGCTTTCCAAAGGCCTTTCATCTATTTCAAATCCTGTTCTTCCTCCAAAAAAAATACCTAAAGAATTCGTAATGAAATACAGACGTGGAGAGATAAATCCTGTGTCAGCTTTGCACCAGTTTGCTCAAATGCAGCGGGTTCACCTTGATCTTAAGGAAACTGTAACAACAGGCAAGTGCCAAGTTGTATCTGGTTATTACAATACTGGAAGATATTTTCCTGTTAAAAACAGAGCATATAAGTACTACTAAATTTGATTATTTTCTACATTCACATAATCTTGGGATTAGGTAGCTACTGGTATGTTTTAACAAGTAAACTTCAGAAATTTTTATATTCATATTTTTCTGCAAATAACTTACATGTACAAAGTTTTTATAATTGAATTTTAATTTTTTTGTTTGGCTAGTTGAACTAAAATCCCATCAGCCTTGTGGATTATTTTCAGGTGTAAGTACTTGTAGATTAAACATGCTTTTGAAGAGTTGTTAAATATTTGGATTCTCTAATGAGAAAGATTCTGTGATGATTATACCAAACAAAATTATAGTCTCTTTAGCTTCTGAAATTCAAGGTATAGAGGTGAAAATAGCACTTCCATGATTGATACTCTATCTGCAAACTTGTTTGTGACTATTTTCTCCATTCTCCCTTAAACTTCCCTCCCAACCTGTGGAAGGCTACAGTAGTACAGATCAAATAAAAGCAAAAAGCAGCCTCTAATTTCTTAAGGTCATGAACAGTGATTAGAAAAAACTTTAGAAAAGTGGAGGGATAAGAGAATAAGTGCTCTGAATAGACATGGACAAGCTTAAAGTATGAGAGTCAAAGAAACACAGTCCTTAAAAATACATATATGCGTGTACAAATATGTGTGTGTGTTTATATATACAAAGACATTATCAAGTAGCTTGTTTGTTGTTGTTTTTTTTTTAACATTTTATTTATTTGACAGACAGAGATCACAGGTAGAGAGGCAGGCAGAGAGAGAGGAGGAAGCAGGCTCCCTGCCGAGCAGAGGGCCCGATTCGGGGCTCGATCCCAGCACCCTGGGATCATGACCTGAGCTGAAGGCAGAGGCTTTAATCCACTGAGCCACCCAGGTGCCCCAAGTAGCTTGGTTTTTTAAGTTTTCTCTTACCGTTGCTAACTTTCACCAACACGGGTCTCAAGACATCCTTGCAAAAGAATTTGAAGCTTTTGAGATTTTAGCTAAGATTATCATAGTAAAGTCACATCTCCAGTCTGTTGTTTAGGAAGAAAAAACAGTGAACAGGTGACAAAAATAGAGTCTTAATATAGAAGGTAGAGTTTTCCTAGGTACAGTTACTGTAGGTTGGATTACTTCATGATCAGTACTGTGAACTTAATTTTTGTGTCACTAGTTTTCCCTCCATTCTTCTCAGACTGTTCTTGGAAAATGTAAACTCTTGTTCATAATAAGAAAAAGAAGTGTGGAAGGGCAAATCTTTATTGATCTGAATAAAAGCTATTCAAAAACACAATCCACTGATTAGTAATGGTATTCACCTTGTGTTCATAGTACTAGCTGAATAATCTGAATAAGTAGGTTTAATGATGAGACCAGAGTATCAGTATTTTCACAATTCTATAGGTGATTTAAATACATACTAAAGTTTGAGAATCTGAAGTATGATAGGATGAAGCTTAAAGGCTCAGCACTCTGACACCGAGTACTTAATTAACAAATTTGATGGGTGCTATCTCACACATAAAAATCATCAGGGCCACTAGTTAAATATACAAAATACTCTCTGGTTTTGTAAATTTGGATTGGAACCTAGGTGATCATAAGGAAGGAACTTGGGAAACTGAAGTCATAGAGAAAATCAGTTTACTCAGATGCGGTGAGGAGTTTCTTGTAAAACCTTGATGTACATCTTAAAAAAACCCAGGGACGCCTGGGTGGCTCAGTTGGTTAAGCAGCTGCCTTCAGCTCAGGTCATGATCCCAGCGTCCTGGGATCGAGTCCCACATCGGGCTCCTTGCTCAGCAGGGAGCTTGCTTCTCCCTCTGCCTGCCACTCTGTCTGCCTGTGCTCACTCTTGCTCCCCTCTCTCTTTCTGACATATAAATAAATCTTTAAAAAAAAAGCAAACCAGAAGTTAGTGTAATATGTGAGAAAATAATGATGACGACGACGACGAAGCTTATGTGGAGTGACATTGTACCTAGCCATCCATAAACAGGGTAGAACCTTAAGTTGACTAAAGGTCTTCTAAAGTCTGAATTACCAACAAGTAAAACTTGAACTGGAAAAATCTTTGCCCTATAAAAATTTAGATGATTACATTTCATTTTTCATTAGGCAAAAATGAAACTAGGTAAAAATACTTGTGTAAAGGTAATCCTAGGAATTTTGGATGGCTGGACATTGAGTTTAATTCTTTAGCATGTCTTCTCTATTGTTTGTTTTGGTTTTCCTTGTGGATTCTCTCCCCTCCACTTGCCCTCAACATATGGTGGTATGAATAGCTTATCATAACTCCCTAATAGACTAATAAGATTTCTGCAAAAGGATCCCTTTTATTCTGAAACTTTTAAGAGTATCATAGCACTCAGAAGGTGGGAGAAATTGAGCTTTATTATTATTGAATTTCAAAAGAAGAGAGATGTTGCCAGAGGCTCCACATTTTACCTCTCATTGGTCATTCATTAGATATTTGGATGCTTACTATTGCCAGGCTTCATTATACAAGACACTGTTACTCCATGCATGATCTGTACTCTAAAGCTGTCTCTACTGTTCATGTTGAATCTGGAGCCAAACTGGCTGCTGCATAGGTTCCTCAGAACTAGTTCAGGGGCTCTCCCAGCTTTACTTTTAACCTGCATTGTAAAAAATAAAACACAAAACTGATAGGCCAAGATCATTTTCCACAACTTTTGTACTGGGATATTTTTCTTATCAAATGTCATTTGCAAGATCATACTGTGAATTACTGCAGCTTTCATTCTGACTTCTTTTTCAAGGTAACGTTATGGGACCATATTTTGCTTTTTGTGCTGTGGTGGATGGTATTCAATATAAGACTGGACTGGGACAAAATAAAAAGGAGTCTAGATCCAATGCAGCGAAGTTAGCTCTTGATGAGCTTCTACAATTGGATGAACCTGAACCAAGAGTTTTAGAAACAGCAGGTAAATACTCTTGATTATTATTTGTAAAATGTATCTTTTTGCAGAAGAAATCACCTGAAGGATTTGTTTTTGAAGAGTTTCATGGGAACTGCAAGATAGAAGTTGCAGAATTTATTTCCTTCCCTTGCTCATTGCTGACATGTTTAATATTAGTTAAAATGTTCTCATATAAGGGATTAAAAGTACACTTATAGTGATGAGTACTGAGTAATGTATGGAACTGTTGAACATTATATCGTACACCTGAAGTTAATATAATACTGTATATTAATTGTACTGGAATTAAAAATAAAAATAGCAAAGAAAAGAATAAAAAAAATAAAGGTTTTATATAAAAGAAAAAAACTCTTGTATATTTCAGCACCAATAAGCTATAAACATGTTGAGTGAATTGTCTCATAATTTGTCAGATTCCCAGTAGCTTCACATCTAGAAACTTGGTTTTCTCTATAATTTATTGGATTTTTATTAATACAGTACATTTAATAGAGGTTTTAAATGCAATTTTTGAGAAGTTTGCCTATCTATATTAAATTCAGGAATGGTAAAGCTACTTGAGAAAATAATGGCCTAAAGCAAATGCCAGAAATAGATTATGCAGGTTGAAATATTGACCCTGGATAGGCATGTTATTTGCTTTCTAAACCTGTTTCATCATTTAAAACATGGGGGCATTAAAAAAAAGAGTAATAAAAAAATGGTGACTCTGATGGTAACTACCTCCTATGACTGTTCTTAGGATTAAATATGCATGCAAACCGGTGCTTGGTGAATAACTTGTAATGTAAATGATAGTAGCTCTTATTAAATATTATGCTGCCATTTTATATATGTGTTAGCATAATAAGCAGTTTTTGTCAGTGGACCCTTAATGGTAGATTATATTATCTGTAAATAAGTTAACTTTAAAAAAGAAAAACAAATTTTATTTAAGCAGTGATTATAAATTCATTCTTTTTAAATTCAAATTATCACTTTTATTGTACTACTGGACTTTTTTGGCTTTTAGTCTATTCATTTTTTTCTTTTCTTATACTTAATATCTTTTCATTCTTTAAGTTTAATTCTTATTTCACATATTTTATTTTTGTTCAATTAAAACCATTATTAATTAAAAATGATTTATTTTGCTACATGTAAGTTTTGATGTGGAGTTTTTTTTTTCATTGTTTTCAAATAGTTTGTCATACTTTGGATTTATTGAGTACTTAGGAAAGTATTGTGTTAATTTTCATGTTATTTTCTGTTTACTCTTTTTCAGGGCTAGGTATGAGTTTTGTCTTATACATGCTGGCACTATAAATGTCATATCCTTATTTTATTGAAATACTTAAATTCTTACATGTTATTTGACTTGTTAAAAGCAATGATGCAGTGATTTAATTTTGTTAGAGAGTATACTTTTTTAAATTCAGTATAAAATTATTTCTTTTTTATCTTGCGCATTTATATATGTTATGTGTTTTCGGTCTTAAAATTCTTTTAATTCTCACAGTGCTACTTATTTACCTTTTGTGTTTGTTTAATATCTTTATCCTGTTTTACTTTTAATGATTTTCTGTTGTACATAAAATTAGATTTTTTGGACATAATACTTCAATTAAAAACTTCAACATTTGGGCGACTGGGTGGCTCAGTGGGTTAAAGCCTCTGCCTTTGGCTCAGGTCATGATCCCCAGGGTCCTGGGATGAAGCCCGATATCTATATCTATCGGGCTGTCTGCTCAGCGGGGAGCCTGCTTCCTCCTCTCTCTCTGCCTGCTGCTCTGCCTACTTGTGATCTCTGTCTGTCAAATAAATAAGTAAAATCTTTAAAAAAAAAAACTTTAACATTTGCATTTATTATATGAATGGTGTCATATTTTTTTTCCTTTTGTCCTGTAGGTATTGTTTTCTTTGACTTTTTTTTCCTTTAAATATTTGGAGGGTATGTACTGATTTTAACCTAGAAATTCCTCTTTCTGATGTGAATTCAATTTTGATAATTTTGAGTTTTGATTTTATCTCTTGATAATTTTGCTGTCTTTACCAATATTCATATTTGTCCATCATTCATTTATTCAGTCTCACTGATTTATCCTATGGGTGAACAAATCTTACTCACCTGGCGCTTAATGTGATGAGTGATTTATTTCTTTTATAGATATGCCTTTGCCTTTCCAGAGTCTTCAACAAATTAATGTGAAATGCAGAGCTGGTGGCAAGAAATATTCTTAAGACATTTCTTCAGTTTATTAATGGAAATTCTTTATATGTGATTATTGTATCAGCTATTAACCCATCTAGGTATATCCTTAGCAATATTTTCCCAGTTGCCTTCCAACTATAGCATGCAGTAGAATCAGTAAGTCTATGTTTTCAGGATCTGCTGTGTTCCAAGGACTGTGGTAGGTATTGGGAATTTAGTGTCAAGATCTGTCCTCTGCCCTCAAGAAACTAAAATGCTTTGTTGAAATTACATTAAAACAAATCTACAGAATTTCCCAAGCAACTAATTTAGTTGTCAGAAGTGGATATTTATGATTGGCTTCTAATGATGAATACTTTTCTCCCTAAGGGTCTTTAAAATGCTTATCTAGGGCTAGCAAATATTTTGCCTGGCGGGCTACAGTTTTTAGTTTCTAAGTATTTATCTTTTGCCTTCTCTGAAAATTAAGGTAGCACTTGTCCATATCCACTGATGCTCCGTTTATATTCACCATTGTTTTCTCAAAGAGGACCAATAGTACCTTAATTAAGACTAAAGGTTTTTAATAATGTATTTTCTCTTGTCACAGAGCCTAGTAGTAATTTAATAATTTAATTAGGTTACCTTTTCCCTTATAGTCTTTAAAATGTCCTAAACAGCTGAGTTTAAAGATTTATTTTACTTGTGAAGGGATATGGAAGATAAGAGGTGAGTATTTCTTTGCTCTGAGCTTTATATCAGTTTTTCTGATCTATTCATTCATAACATAAAACTTAAAAACTTAATTTTTTTTAAATTTTGAACTCATCAAAATTATTTTCCATCTGTATCTTTTCATATTTTATATGTGTACAGAACTTCTTACTTTAATTTTTTAAGTTTTGAAAATCTTAACACTTCTTAAAAATTTAAAAAAAAAATTTTTATTTGAAGTAAGCTCCATGCCCAACGTGGGGCATGAACTCAATGACCCTGAGACTGAGTTGCATGCTCTACCAACTAAGCCGGCCAGGCACCCTGGAAATCTAGCACTTTTTGACACAATGAGTTAAGAACCTGGTTCTAAGTTTATTTCAATACTCCTTATTAAAAAATCATTTAAAAGTCTTTTAATATAGTCAAACAGAATTTTATAATGTATATATATAAAATAAATTTTAGTATTTTAATGATTTTAAGTGTATAGTTTAGTGTGAAGTACATTCACTTTGTTGTGTATCCAATATCCAGAATCCTTTGCATCTTGCAAAACTGAAATTCTATACCCATTAAACAATTATTCTTCATCTCCGCCCCCCCACCCTTTTGACACCAAGTTCATGGCAATTACCATTCTACTTTCTGTCTGTATGAATTTGTCTACTGAAGGTATTGCAAAGTGGAATCATATAGTATTTGTCTTTTCATGGCTGGCTTTTCTCACTTAAATGTCCTTAAGGTTTATCTCCATTGCAGCATGTGTGAGAATTTCCTTCCTTTCTAAGACTGAATAATATTCTCTTGTATGTATATACCACATTTTGTTTACATTCACCTGTCAATAGATACTTGGATTGCTTCAACTTTTGGCTGTTGTGAATAATGCTATCAATGTGGATGTACAAATAGCTATGACATTCTAGTTTCAGTTTTTTGGGTTTCATACCCAGAAGTGGAATTGCTGGATCATATGGTAATTTTATATTTAATTTTTTTAAAGAATTGCCATATTGTTTTCCATAATTGCTACACCGTTTTACATTCCTACCTGTAGTGCACAAGGGTTCCAGTTTTCTACCTCCTCACCAACAGTTGTTATTTTATGGGTTTTTTGTTTTGTTTTGTTTTTGATAGTAGCCCTTCTACTAGGTATGATGTGGCATCTCATTGTGGCTTTGACTTGCATTTTCCTAATGATTAATGATGGTGAGCATTTTTTCATGTGCCATTTTATATCTTCTTCAGAGAAAGGTAATAATGCCTTTGCCCATTTTTGAAAGGGCTTATTGTTTTGTTGTTGTTGTCGTTGAGTTTTAAGAGTTCTCTATACAGTAGTTCCTTCCTTATTCATGGTTTCACTTTCCACGGCTTCAGTTACCTGTGGTCAGCTATGGTCTGGAAGCAGATGATCCTCCTTCTGACATATCAGAAGTTCAGTAGTAGCCTAACGCTATGTCACAATGCCTACGCCATTCACCTCACTTCATCTCATTACATTTTAAAATCTCCCATCATTACAAGATGGGTGAGTACAATATAAGATATTTTGAGAGAGAGACTATGTTCATGTTTTGATTACAGTATATATGTTCTATTGTTCATCTCTTATTGTGCCCAATTATACATTAAACTATCATAAAGACATATGTATTGGAAACATAGCATATTTAGGGTTTTGTATTATCTGTAGTGGAACCAATCCCCTCGATAGGGAAAGACTACTATATATTCTGGATATCAGTCCCTTATCAGGTACGTGATGTGCAAGTATTTTCTCTCTCTTCGTGATTTGCAGTTTTACTCTGTTAATAGTGGGTTTTGATTCATAAAAGTATTTAATTTTGGGACGCCTGGGTGGCTCAGTTGGTTAAGCGGCTGCCTTCGGCTCAGGTCATGATCCCAGCGTCCTGGGATCGAGCCCCACATCGGGCTCCTTGCTCGGCGGGGAGCCTGCTTCTCCCTCTGCCTCTGCCTGCCACTCTGACAAATAAATTAAAAAAATAAAAAATATTTAATTTTGATAAAGTCCCAACTTTTCTTTTGTTGCCTATACTTTTAGTGTCCTATCTAGATAGTTATTGCCAAATTCAGTGTCATCCTTAAACTTTTCTCTTAGGTTTTCTTCGAAGAGCTTTATGGTTTTCACCCTTATGTTTGTGTCTTTGATGCATGTTGAGTTAATTTTTGTATATGGGGTTAGGTGGTGGTCCATCTCAGTCTTTGCATGTGGCTATCCAGTTTTTGCAGCATCATTTATTGAAAAGCCTGCCCTTTCCTCTTTTGATACTGGCCCCCTTGTCAAGAATCATTTGAGAAAATATGTGAGAATTTATTACTGGGTTCTCTATCCCATCGATCTATGTGTCTGTCTTTATGCCATTACCATACTGTTTCAATTTATTATCACTTTAAGTTTTGAAATAGGAAGCGTGAGTCCTCCAATATTGTTCCTTTTTCAAGATTATTTTTTATATTTGAACATGGTGCTTTAAAATGCAGGCCAACTTGTGCAGTCCCATTTTTTATTGAAATTATTTGTTCTTGAAGAACAGGATTTAATATATTTGGTTTTCATTCTACCTGAGCCCAACTCTCCTGAGTAAATGGAAAAAATCCATCTTTCTCTGAGTTTTTAAAAAACTACTTAAAGTCCAGAGCGTATATATCTAACTCTAGTTAGCCTTTGCTTAACTAATGTAAACTGCAAGATGACATTGCCAGTCTTTCCTTGCTAATTTTGATATGTTCAGTATTTTGTCTTACTCAAAATTAAGTCCCGAGTAGCAGTATTGTTTGCTTCCTTCGTTCTTATGAATGATTCTTGAGAGATACTAATTAATTTAATTGAAACTTTGCTCCTGGAAACTCTTCTTGTAATCTTTTCTGATCTTTTTTGTTGTTGCTGTTTCTTTGGTTTAATATCATATTCTTTTTTGTTTGTTTGTTTTTCCTGGATTCCCTATGTCAGGATCCAAATTGGAAAGCCATTGCAAAGAATGAGACTAAAAGCTTTGAAAACTTTGAACTACTAGGATACTAGGGGGTAGTATCCCCTTAGGAAAAATGGTAACTTTTACTTAGTAAATTGTGATGGGATAACAATTTTAAATATTTTGCATAGTAGTGTAAATAGAAAATTGTTCATGAGCATCTGAAACAAGGTTTCATTCTTAACTCTTTGGAATATGGCATCTGTGACAATGCAAACTGTATAGCAGCATAAGATAAGGAAATCCAGAGCTGTGTGTGTATAATTTCATTATAGGTAAGACATTTATCAAGACTGAGCTAATGAATATTTGGCGGCCTAGAGTTGGCAGAACTATACAGAAAAAAAAATCATTTTTAAGATTGCTGTTTATTATAGAATAGTAAGGTACCTGCTCTTTGGAACATTGAAGTTTCATGTTTATGTTTTTTTTTTTTTTTTTTTTTTTTTTTTTTTTTCATTTACAGGTCCTCCTCCTATCCCTGCAGAACCTGTTGTTTCACCCGAACCAGTATATGTCTCAAAAGTACATTATGGTAGGAAAGTCCTTTATGATGTTCTTTTTAAAAGAGTAACCTAGTAAAAAATTAAAACTAAAAAATTAAAATTAAACATAAATCAAAATATGCTTTAGGTATTAACATATATATTAGTATTTTATCATTCAAACCTGTCACACTTCTACAAGGAGGAGATTTTCCTTCTGTATTCTGCTAAAAAAGAGAAATGAGGGGAGAGGAAAAACTGAAGAAATGGCTATTTTTCTATAAGGAGGTGGTTTATCAGTTTCGTATAGCTGCTCTTTTGAGAATGTTTTGCTTTGGTAGGCTTGTCGTTAATGAAAAACAATGGCTTTCTGGTGGTTAATGGTTGGGACATTCATTTAAAATAATCTATGTACTTGAGCACCTGGGTGGCTCAGTGGGTTAAGCCTCTGCCTTTGGCTCAGGTCATGATCCCAGGGTCCTGGGATTGAGCCCCACATCGAGTGCTCTGCTTAGCAGGGAGCCTGCTTCCCCCTCTCTCTCTGCCTGCCTCTCTCCCTACTTGTGATTTCTGTCAAATAAATAAAATCTTTAATAAATAGATAAATAATTTATTTACTTTTAATGGCAATTATTTATCACGCAAGCCCAAGAAAACTACAACTACAATTGCAGTTACTAATTGTATCATCTACAATCAGCTACTTCTCCATGCACATTAATTTTTCCATCTATAAAATGGCCATAACAGTAATTACCTCATTGGGTAATTATGAGGATTAAATGAATTCATATATGTAGAATATTTAAATTAGTGCCAGTAGATGCTTCCTATATAGTAACCTTTTTTTATATCACTTTGTCATATTCGACATGTGTTGTAGTTGTATAATCCTATAAGATTATGAATCCTCTAAAAGTCAGGAAATTATTTCTCCATTGTTTACATAGTGGATAACACTTCAGACTTCAAAGTTTAGAGTGCTTATAGAATTAAAATGAAAATGAGCCTTTCTTTCTCTTCTAAATCTGGAGATTAGGATTTATTTATTTATTTATTTATTTTCAAAGATTTTACTCATTTATTGGACAGACAGAGATCACAGGTAGGCAGAGAGAGGGGCGGGGGGAAGCAGGCCCCCCGCTGAGCAGAACACCCAATGCAGGTCTCGATCCCAGGACCCGGGCCAAAGGCCAGAGGCTTTAACCCATTGAACCACCCAGGAACTCCTGGAGATTAGGATTTAAAAATAAACTTTATGCCTATTCAGACTTGGTGTGTACATTTTTTTAAATTTACATTATCTTTCTAAAACAGAGAAAGACTGAGCTTGTTTGGAGTAAAAGGACCAGACCAGGGAAGATAGGCCTATTCAAATGGCAAAATTTACCAAAGTTTAGTATAGTAATTTGATCTAACAGTCCTAAGAATTGAAGAAAAGAAGGGAAGTGTGAGGTGAATCTAGCAATAATCATCCCTTAACATGGGAAAGGGCTCTAGTCTGTCTTTTCAGCCTCTGTGGGTAACCCTAATGAATAGTGGGATAAAAGCTCTGATCAGTGACTGACAATATAGTTTAATATTACCCTGAGAAAACAGATAAATCTGTGAGGAAGAAAGAAAATGTGGTTAACAGTATGTTTAAGGAAATACATGATTAGAGCCAAGTTTAGTAGGCTCAGACAGGAGTCAAGTTGTCAGAACATGTAGAGCAAACCTCATCCTTCCAGCTTATGGGTAAACACAGGAGTTAAATGTTGTTGCCTTTGGAGAAAAAAGATTTGAGGACCACAGTAATTTCCAAAACAGATCCTGGTTGGGCCAGTTATAGTGTGTATCACTATTTTACAGCCTGTCTACATTGTCCTATTTCTAACTGGACCATATTTCATTTAAAATAATGTTATTTTGGGGTGCCTGCTTGGCTCAGTCCATAGCTTCGACTCTTGATTTCAGCTCAGGTCATGATCTCCAGGTTGTGAGATGGAGATAGGCATTGGGCTCTATGCTGGGTGTGGAGCCTGCTTAAGATTCTGTCTCTCTTTGAACTTCCTGCCCCCTCTCTAAAAATTAAATAAATAAACAAATAAATAAATACAAATTTTTAAAGAGTGGTATTTTGACTCTGAAGATAGGTTTAGGTTGTTATTCATGATATTGAAGATCACTTGAAATTAGCTACTCGAAATTAAAGAAATGTTAAATGGCATTATGCATGTCATATTTTTTTTGCATGTCATATTTTTATCTTATCTTTCATTTTCAGTAATTTGGGAGAACATTTTATTTCCTTAATGGTACATTACACATATACATGTATAAGGAAAATGGTACTGCATTTTCTATTTTTTAGAAGAGATACATCTAGTAACTGAGACTTGGTTATATTCACAATATTATTTACCTTCAACACTGAATTAAGATCAAGAGGTATACTGGTATGTTGTTAAGTCCCAAAGGTGCTTTATAATATTTAGGTACAACCTTTTAATGTGTAGCAGAACATCTGTTTTTTGTTTTGCCCCATACACAGTTTTTGTTCTATACTAATCACAGTGTGTTTTTCTACTCTATATTATAATGCAGTACTTGCTAACTCTCTATGATATGATCAAACAAATTACAGTTCATTCATTCTATGGACCCATTAAGAAGGATAAGGTAATACAAATGTCTACCCTTGAGTGATGTTCAAGACCAAGTAAATGCAAAAAGTGCATTTCAACATGTCCTATTTTTTGTTTTTTGAAGTGATACATATTTATAGATTCTCAAAATTTCTATTAGAAACTGGTAACATTGCCTGCATTTGGTGATGCAACTTCTGAATGTATATTTTTGTATTGCTGTTTCAGTTTTTTTAAAAAGCTAAATTTGGGGTGCCTGGGTGGTTCAGTGAGTTAAGCTGCTGCCGTTGGCTCGGGTCATGATCCTGGAGTCTCAAGATGGAGCCCTGCATCAGGTTCCCCACTCAGCCGGAAGTCTGCTTTTCCCTCTCTGACCCTCCCCCATCTTGTGCCCTCTTTGTCTCTCTGTCTCTCTCTCAAATAAATAAAATCTTGGGCACCTGGGTGGCTCATCGCTTAAGCATCTGCCTTTAGCTCAGGTCATGATCTCAGGGTCCTCGGATAGAGCCCCACATCAGGCTTTTTTTTTTTTTTTTTTTTTTTGGCAGGGAGTCTGCTTCTCTCTCTCCTCTGCCACTCCCTATGCTCATGCTCTTTCCCTCTCGCTTGCATGCGAGCTCTCTCTCTCAAGTAAAATAAAATCTTTTAAAAAATAGATTAAAATAGGGACACCTGGGTGGCTCAGTTGGTTGAGCGGCTGCTTTCGGCTTGGGTCGTGATCCCAGCGTCCTGGGATCGAGTCCCGCATCGGGCGGGGAGCCTGCTTCTCCCTCTGCCTCTGTCTGTGCTTGCTCACTCTCCCTCTCTCTCTGACCAATAAATAAATTAAAAAAAATAATCAATTAAAAGTTTAAAAAAAATAGATTAAAATATTTTTTTAAAAAGTTAAATAACATTAAATGGATACTGCGTCTTCTGTATCATGAGTTTTTGGTGATATGCAGAGACAAGTTGTGAGTACTTCTCATATTTTTACTATGTAAGGACTAAAAACTAATTTGTACACCACACAATGATGGTTTTGTCAATATCAGTTTTAGTGAAATATATGCTAGCATGCAATTATGGTAATAATTGGCACCTCCACATCATATGTTTTGTGAGGAGATAGAAGAATATAACTATTACTTCTTTTTTTCTCTCAGAGCATCATTTTGTAATTTTGTGCTTGTTCACATTCTTCTTGACAATGTGAATTTGTTTTTGGCAAGAAGATAGCATTAACAATATTAAGAGAAAAATTAAAGTTTAACAGATATAAACAAAAATATGTAAATGGCCTAATTGAAATGTATTGTGTCCTGTTAGCAGAATGTTAGCTGAGATTGCCAACATGAAACTTTTATTATTTTGTGCTTTTTTAAAAAATGTAATGATTATTAATTAGGTAGAATTTCTGTGAAAATTGTATTCATTTCATATACAATGCATGACAGCAAAGTTGTTTCATTGCTTTTTTTACTCTAAAAATATGAAATCGACTGCAAGCCACTTGATACACTACTGAGCAACCTTATGAAACACCCAGAACTGTCAGTGGCTTACAACTAAACTTGGAAAAACACTGTATTAGGTCATTATGCAACTCTCATTCTCCAAAACAGTGGTTCTTCAGTAGGGATACCAAAGCAACAAATGGCCAGGGCCCTATCCAGAATCTTAATTTTAAGCTCTGTCATGTTTTTTTTAAAAAATGCATAGGTAGCTTTGATGTATATTCTTGGTTATAAACTGTCCTCTAGTGATCCTGGTTACTTAAAACTATCTTTATCCCCTTTCAAAGTTTAGGACTTTTTTAGTAGGAACATGGACTATATCAAGGGTCTAAGTGCTTAGTGCCTTGTAGAAGTTCTTAGTGGGGCAAATACTAAGGAGTGTATTTTAATTATCACAGTGTTGAGGGAAGACTACTGGCATTCAGTGAGATGTTGGTTGGCAATATGGGAGCATCTTATTCAAAGCATAATGACTTGTGTCTTGTAGGACTTTTGAATATTTCATAAATATCAATAATTCTTTGATATGTAATATTAAGAATTTTTTTACAAGGAGTTTTCCATAAAGCTCAATAATGTAGTTGTTTTATAGAATTGAATGCTTTAAAATATCAATCATGACATAAATTATAATTTACTCCCTTATCTATAAATAACAAAGTCACTCAACTGCAGTGTTGTAATAAGAATAATAGAGGCCTCTGGGAGAAAGCAGTGTGTTCTTCAAATTCATATTCCATTTGATTTTTTTTTTCCAGAAGGGAGACATATTCAGTATGCAAAGATCTCACAAATTGTTAAAGAAACATTTAATCAACTAATTTCCAATCATTCAGAATATCTGAAATGTAGCAATTCATTGGCTGCTTTTATAATTGAAAGAGGTAAGTCCAAGTATTTGGCCTTGTGGAGAAAGTATTAAATATCCTAATCATTTGAGCTGTATGTAGTAGTGTTTTAACTGACTATCTTTGGCCGTTTTTACAATGGTGTTGCTTTGATTGATTTGAAGTGGCCTTTTCTAGTGAGTGTAGATCATTAAATACAAAGGCTTTTAGAGTTAAAGTGTATATATATCTCCAAAAATGTATGAGAATTCATAGAGCTGACAGAGTTAAAATATTTGGATACTGAAACTTTAAGTTTTAACTTAAAGAATAAATGGAGGAGAGAGTGAAATAGAGGAGAGAAAGAAGAAAGCAACAATGAGAACAGTGACAATTGTTTATTGAACAATAAATTTACTAGTGCAGATATATATATATGTAGTCTATACCTATGTGCGTGTGTGTGTATATATGTGTATATGTGTGTGTGTGTGTGTGTATATAAAGTAATACAGAATATACTTAGGTTGATAAGATTTACTGAATTATGGAGTCATTTAAAATCCAGTCAGAAGTTGGGTTTAATGAGAAAGATAGTAATGGTGAAAGATTTTTGGTCAGGGATTGATTCTAATTGTTGGGAACGGCACGAGACTTAGCTCTGCTACATAAATGACTTTGAGCATGATATATAATTCTCTCCTTCAGTTTTCTTCTAATTTCTTAAAAGTAGAAATAATCTCTACTTAATGAAGTTACTAGGATTAGATGTGATAATATAAATACTTGACACAGTACTTGGCATTTAGGAAAAGCTTAAATTACATTTGTAATGATTAAAATAAGTTGATGTTTAAGCAATAATTGCCAACAGTTTTTTTTAAATACTACAAGGATTGGGGCTGAATTAAGGAATCATAATTTAGGTGATTGTGATGCAGCTGCTTACGTTAGAGTTGCGATAGAAATGAACAGGGAAAGAAAATATTTTTTAGAAATTGATGTGATAAGATGAAAGTGACAATAAATGATAAAGTGGGATGAATAAAACATAACATTTCAAGTTTACATGGAACAGTGGTGCTTCCATATGCACAGGAATCTGAAAGCTGATGTGAAGTGTGAATAGCATGGATGAGAGTAATAAATCTGGTTTTGGAAATACGGTTGTGAATGTAGGGTAGGAAAGGACTGTGTAAGGTTAAGTATGTGTTCCTGGAGTAACTCCGATAATCAGTACATACTTAAAATGTATTAGGAACCTCAGATGGGTATTCCTCACTGTCCAACCAGCCTGTGTCTCCAGTAGGGTTGCTCACACATTCCCTGAAATGTCCATTTCATACTTTTTTTTGTCCTCAAGTATCCTGCATCCTCTCTTCCATCTTGCTTTCAGCTAATAGCCATGTCTCATAATTTTTAATTGTGTCTGTAAGAAACTTTCAAATCCAAACTTCTTTCTGTTCTCTACCACCAAATCTATGTAATTCCTTGCATTTGTGCTCATCTTCTCCACGGTGAGTGGAGGAAGGATCTTTCCTCTTATAGCTAATCCCTTCATTTAAATTTTGGTTCTATTCCCTATCATATCGTGAATTTCTTCTGGTTTTCCCCTCTTTTTCTTGCATTGTCCAACTAGTATCTCACTGAAACACGGCAGGTCGAGTTACCAAGTTGAAGTAGGAACTGAGTTTCTATTTGTAACTCAGAACTTTACATCACCATTTCAGAACTTACACTGACACTGTATCATTCCCTTTTACCATCACTATCCTCTCCTTACTGGAGCAGCTTTGTTTGTGATAATGGAACTCTATATTTTTCCCATCTAATTTTACTCCTCCTCCAGCTTTCTCCATCTGAATAAATGGCATTTTCCCATTTGCTCAGACAGACTAAAAGGCTAAGTCCTTTCCCTAGTACTCTACAATTTAAGTTCTATTATTTCTCAAAATTCTCAGATCTGATTATTCTTTTCCATCCACCCTTCATTACTTAAATCTTAAGTCATTATGTCTTCAGCTTCTTGGACTTACAGCATTCTCCACATTCTCCACATAAAGAAGTGATCTTAAAATGTAACCTAATATTGTGTTCACTCTCTTACCTTCAGTAGCTTCACCATAGCTCTTAGGTAAAACTACAGACTCCTTAGCATGGTTTATGATGCTTTATTCTCTAACTTCATCTTATGCCATTCCTTTCACACTTTACTGGAGCAGCTATACTGGTCTCCCTCTGTCCAAGGTCTGCACAAGCTCTTTCTTTTGACTGCAATCCCCTTTACCTCACTCATGCTGCTCACTCCTCATACTGAAACTTAAATTTCAGTTTCATAAGGAGAGATTCTGCAACTAGTTTGCATAGGTAATCCCCCCCCATTATTCTTTACATTGGGCCCATATTTTTTTCCTTTAACGCATGTATCACAGTTTGTGGTTTGTTTAGTCTTTTTCTGTCTTTCGTATTAGAAGCTTAATGAAGGCATGTCTTCCTCAACATTTTATTCCTAGCATCTGCTTTAGCGCCTGGAACTTCATAGCACCTCAACAGTTTTTGTCAAATTAATGAAAGTCCATTACATATTTGCAAATGTGACACTTTTTTCTTTTTTTAAAGATTTATTTGTTTTAAAGAGAGTGTGCGAGCATGTGAGCTGGAGGAGAGGCAGAGGGAGAGGGAGAGAGAGAATCTCAGGCAGACTCCCTGCTGAACCTCCCGACTCAGGTCATCATCTTGTGGGGCTCCAACTCAGGACCCTGACTGAGATCATGTCCTGAGCCAAAATCAAGAGTCCTGACACAACTGACTGAGCCACCCATGTACCCTGAAACTGAACTTTGTCTGAAAGTCTAAGAGACTTTCTGAAATCATCAACACAGATGTAAAAGAAAAGCAAGAGGAGAATATTTCAGAGAAAAAAGAGCAATGAGATTAGTGACTATGCTATAGAAAGGTCTTATACTTAGGATGTGAAAGGAAAAAAGAATTATATAAGGAAACTCATTCAGCAAAAAGCAAATGGAGCAAAACTATTAGAAAAAGAATAAGGTGCTTTTTTCTTTAAAACAGTTTCAGGGGTGCCTGGGGGATTCAGTTAAGCATCTGACTTCTGCTCAGATCATGATCTTGAGGTCCTTGGATTGAGCTCTGGGTCAGGCTCTCTGTCAGTGGGGATTCTGTTCCTCCCTTTTCCTCTGTTCCTCCCCGCTGTTCATTCACACACACACTCTCTCAAATAAATAAAAAGTTTTTTAAAAAGCAGTGTCAGTAGAACAGGGAAACTATGATTTGTAGAGAATTTGAGTGGATAGGTAGAACCACTGTAGATAACTTTAAGGCAAAAGTAAAATAGCAAATGAAGTCTCTAGTAAGCCAAACATATCTAGATATAGAAGAAATAAATGCATGTTTGAAAATTAAGGATATCTGATGATTCTATTGATTGTGGTAAAATTTTAGATGAACTGTTATAAAATGTCTTTTTAATTGAAATATTATTGAAGTATTGAAAATACTGGTTCCTAGAAGACTCTCAAACTCTTATTTGAAACTTTTCCATTTTTTGGTCAGTATGAGTAACTTTAAAATGGTAAGGTAGAGGTTGAACATATGGAAGAGGGAGGTCAAAATAACCTGCTACCGTTATCCTTTTCCTTTCAGCTGGACAGCATGAAGTTGTAGCTATAGGCACAGGTGAATACAATTACAGCCAGTGCATTAAGCCAAATGGAAGAGTGTTGCATGACACTCATGCTGTTGTTACAGCAAGAAGGTCTCTCCTTAGGTAAGGTAACACATATATTTAATGCCACCAAATGTTAATGCTTTCAGTACAAAGTAACCACACAACAGTGTCTTTATTTACAAATGGAATTTTACTGATCATTAAGCCATGAATATGACTGTCCCTTACTTATCCAAGTCATTTGATTATTTCCATGTCATTTTTAAAATTCTTACAGTAACTACAATGTCTATAATTGGTGGATTTTAGTGGCTTCTATTATCAAGACATTATGAACTCAGTTTCAAGAGTTCTACAGCTTTTTTTAATATATCATATTTTTTATCAAAGTAACTGGAATATATAGCTTTATATCTGGATCAAGTAGACCTGGTAATATCAACCCCCCCCCCAATTAGTCATAGTTCTCCAAAGATATCACCTGAAGCCGATAAGTTTTCATTCATAAGGTCTATGCAAAGTTTACCAGATAGCAGAACATAGATAGGGTATTCTTTTTTTTAGCTGAAATACAGTTGACATACAATGTTAAACATGTTTATGTCAACACTTACCACATTCACCACTATAATAAATGTAGTCACCTTCTGTCACCATATGATGTTATCACAGTATTATTGACTATATTTCCTGTGCTATATTTTTCATCCTCCTGACTTGTTTTATAACTATAAGTTTATACAGGCTGGCAGATGTCAAAGAGGGAGAAAGGGGCTGAGGTGAGCATACCTAGTTTCTTTTCCCAAATTCTTCAGTAGTTACTCTGCTCCTTAAAAAAGGAGTGAATAGCAGGTGGCAGAGAGAAGTCAGGAATGTTACTCCTTAGAAGTCTCTTTGTATGAAAAGTGAGAAATCTAATTTTCTCCAGGATCCACCAGATTTTGGTTCTGCTAAGGCATTGAGCTTACATTTTATAAAACTTTTTTATAGATATTTTCAAATGTAAGTAAGAAAAGGATAGTGAATTCTACCATTCAGTTATCAGCATTCTGATACCAGTATCCAATGATCATATCCAGTTACCAGCATTCAGCTGTTCTTATTTAACCTATGCATCCACACTTTTTGATGGTGCTGTTTTCTTTGGTAGAGTATTTTAAAACAAAGTTAGACATTATTTTGCCTGAAAAACTTTTAAGTACATGTCTCTAAGGAAAGATTCCTCTAATCTTAAAAGGAAGGTTTTGAGGAAATCCATGAAGGTAATGCAAGTCATTGTCTTTTAATCCTCGTTCGTGCTTATTGAATTACTTGACCTCTTTAAGATTACCTCTTTTACGTTTATTTCTTCCCATGCTTGGCCCTATTATATGCTTGTGCCGAATTTCCTTCTTATTTCCGATGGAAGGACTAAAATCATGTTTTTTATTTAATAAGCAAAATAGTATTTGTCCCTTGATTTGATGAGTATTAATTTTTCAGGAGACTTGTTTGACTTTTTAGTATAACTTACGGTCTTCATTGTATTGTTCTTGTATTTCTATGTTTTTGTCTTTAAAAACCACTAAGGAGCAGGAACCACAGTTGTTTTGTCTGTTTTGGTGGGGAAAGAAAAATAGAAGCAAGGCAGAATTTTGACCCTTCAGGTAGGAGACTGAGAGCAGAACTGTCTGAGAACAAAGAGAAGGATCAGTAGAGAAATGGGGATATGACAGTTGAGGACCCAAATGTGAAATAAGTGGAGTGGTAGTCAAGGAGTGGTGCTTTAACCAGGTCACATGTCAGACTGGGCTCCTGTTGAGGACCTCTTACAGAATTTAACTCTTCATTAAATAAGGCTCTAGTTATTTTAGGAGTTCTTACCACTTTCTACACGGGGAATATGACGCTTAAGATAAATTACTTTAAAATTTTATGACTTGATAAAGTTATAACCTTTTTATTTTAGGTACTTTTATAGACAACTTCTACTCTTCTACAGCAAAAATCCTGCTATGATGGAAAAATCAATATTTTGTACAGAACCAGCTTCTAATCTACTCACTCTGAAACAGATTATCAACATTTATCTCTATATGAACCAGTTGCCTAAAGGGTCAGCCCAGATTAAGTCACAATTGTAAGTATCATGGGAGTTGTTTTAAAAGCAGTCAGGAGGGGTGCCTGGGTGGCTCAGTCGTTAAGTGTCTGCCTTCGGGTCAGGTCATGATCCCAGAGTCCTGGGATCAAGCCCCACATGGAGCCCCACACTGGGCTCCCTGCTCCGCGGGGATCCTGCTTCTCCCTCTCCCACTCCCCCTGTTTGTGTTCCTGCTCTCGCTCTGTGTGTCTCTGCCAAATAAATAAAATATTTTAAAAAAGTGAAAGCAGTCAGAATGGCTATATCATATATTCTGAATCCCTAGAGCAATAGAACATGGAAATTCATATCTATCTGAATTCTCTTTCTGGCTTGAGGTGTTATTTGTAGCCTGCTAGAGGGCCACTCAATCTAATCTGATCTATTACTACTTCTCCACTCCTCCCCTCCACTCAATCTGATCTATTACTACTACTTAAATATTCCATGTACTTTATCACTTTCTTTCCATGCTGTTGAAATTTTTTTTCTGTCGAGTTTTAAGACTTCATAAATGTTAGGAAAGCATAGATGTGTGCACTATCACATACTAATGCAGGAGCTAAGAAATTCCGTTTGTTTTTCTGGTCAATCTGTAGCTAAAACTTCATTATCTTGATGAATGGGTAGCATCAGCATAAAATTTAAACAGAACAGACAAGCACAAAGGAGAAAGCAAGTCAGACTATCTAGAGATAACCATGGTTAATATTTTGTTACAGATTTTTCCAGTTACACCTTTGAAGACAAAGGCAAGGAATCTTTCTGGAGAAAAAATTCAGGACAAATGATTTTACCTTTTTTTTTAACATATTTTATTGGAGAAGAATCTTGAATACAAATTGTCAGTGTTTTTTTCCTTCATTCTTTTTGTAGTTTTTAAAAATTTCCATACAGAGAAAGACAATAAGACCTTTGGTAGGAACAAAAATTTTTAAGGGGCATAAAGGCAGTAAAAATAATTTATCTTTGCCAGAAGCTGTAAATATGGTTAATTTCTATTTGGTACTTATCTTGTAGGACCAAGTCACTCCATCCCAAACTTGTTTTAGTTTTGCATCTGTTTTTATTACTAGAATTAAATGTACACTGGCAAGTTAGACATGTTTGAAAACAATTCTTAAGTATGTATAGATTTTATTTTTAAAATTTTTAATTTTTAAAATTTTTAATTTAAATTCCACTTAGTTAACATACAGTGTTATATTAGTTTCAGGTGTACAATATAGTGATTTAACACTTACGTACAACACCCAGTGCTCAACACAAGTGCACCCCTTAATCCCTGTCTCCTATTTCACCCATCCCTGGAAGCTATCTGTGTATTGACGATAGTTAAAACAATCTGTTTCTTGGTTTGCCCCCCCTTTTCCTTTTTCTCATTTGTTTCTTAAATTCCACATATAAGTGAAATCATATGGTATTTGTCTTTATCTGACTGACTTTCACTTAGCATAATATGCTCTAGCTCCCAGCATATCATTGCAAATGGCAGGATTTTGTTCTTTTTTTATGGCTGAGTAATATTCCATTGTGTATGCTTTGTTTTTTAAAGGAAAGAACTTTTCCTTTTTCTAGGCGTCTTAATCCACATTCTATATCTGCATTTGAAGCCAATGAAGAACTGAGTCTCCATGTGGCTGTTGAAGGCAAAATTTATCTGACTATCTACTGTCCTGCAGATGTTGTTAATAGAGTAAGCAGTATGTCCTCAAGTGACAAATTGACAAGATGGGAAGTGCTTGGTGTACAGGGAGCATTGCTGAGTCACTTTATACAGCCAGTTTATATCAGCAGTATACTTGTTGGTGAGTGGGATTTCATTACCTCCTGGCCTCTCTCACTAAGTAAATATATTTTACTTAATCAGAATAAATTGAGATTTTTGCATACATGATCCTTTAAGGTAAAAAAACCATATTTTTTCATTGAGATATTCGTTTCATAGTAACTTGTGATCATACTTTGTGTAATTCAACTTCTGTCTGATCAGGAGGAGGACAATTAATATTTTAAATTAGCCAGTTAGATGTATTATACTTTGAACTTACATATTTGTTTGCACAATATTTCAATTTTTCCCCTTTGGGAGAAAGATGTTTCCTTGAACTTCTCAAGTCTAAAAGCTTATATTTAATTATCTTTAAAATAAGAAAAGTCTTAAATGTCCATTTGGTTTTTTAGCTACCTTTTTCACACATTTGGTTATGATCTGGGACCTTTTAAGTTGTCAAATGAGTAGGCAGTAACTAGAACACACAATAAATAATGGGAACTAGTAATTCATTCTTTGGTGGGAGGTAATACCGAATTATGTAATTACATTTGAATGGTTTTTCAACCATTGTCAGTAAACAATTAGGGGACTCATTTGTATAGTTTTCATAAAACTCTGAGTGTTGCAAAACTTTAATTTATACCTGTGAAACACTTTAAATACTGTTACTTGGTTCTTCTTTGCTTGCCATTCCTTTTTGAAAACAGTTGCCTGTGTAAGCTTGAGATCCTCAGATAGGTAATATTTTTGTTTTTAGGTGGTGGTATTTCTGGTTTTTTTTTTAAAGATATTATTTATTTGTAAATATATATATTGTAAATAAAGATATTATTTATTAGAGAGAGTGCACAAGTAGGGGGAGCAGCAGGCACAGGCAGAAGTAGGATCCCCACTGAGCAAGGAGCCCAATGTGGGACTTGATCCCAGGACCCTGGGATCATGACCTGAACCAAAAGTAGACACTTGACTGACTGAGCCCCACCGAAGCATGCCAATATCCCAATATGCTCATTGTTTGAAAGACCATTTGGGGTAGCATCTGGGACACTACCCCAGAAGACCCAGAGTCCTTTTTTCTTAAAAATTATTTTTATTAACATACAATGTATTATTTGCCCCAGGAGTACAGGTCTGTGAATCATTAGGCTTACACATTTCACAACACTCACCATAGCCCATACCCTCCCAATGTCCATAACCCAACCACCCTATCCATATCCCTCACCCCCCAGCAACCCTGTTTGTTTTGTGACATTAAGAGTCTCTTATGGTTTGTCTCCTTCCCGATCCCATCTTGTTTCATTTTTTTTCCTTCCCTATCCTCACAACCTCCCACCCTGCCTCTCAAATTCCTCATATCGGAGATACCATATGGTAATTGTGTTTCTCTGATTATTTCTCTCAGCATAATACCCTCTAGTTCCATCCACATTGTTGCAAAAGGCAAGATTTCATTTCTTTTGATGGCTGCATAGTATTCATTGTGTATCTATACCACCTCTTCTTTATCCATTCATCTGTTGATGGACATCTAGGTTCTTTCCATGGTTTGGCGATTGTGGACACTGCTGCTATAAACATTTAGGTGCACATGCCCCTTCAGATTAGTACATTGTATTTTTAGGGTAAATACCCCATAGTGTGTTGCTGGGTCATACGGTAGCTCTATTTTCAACTTTTAAGGAACCTCCATGCTGTTTTCCAGAGCGGTTGCACCAGCTTGCATTCCCACCAATGGTGTAGGAGGGTTCCCCTTTCTCTGCATCCTCACCAACATCTGTCATTTCCTGACTTGTTAATTTTAGCCATTCTTACTGGAGTGGGGTGGTATCTCATTGTGGTTTTGATTTGTATGTCCCTGATGATGAGTGATGTTGAGCATTTTTTCGTGTGTTTGTTGGCCATTTGGATGTCTTCTTTGCAGAAATATCTGTTCTTCTGCCCTTTCTTGATTGGATTATTTGTTCTTTGGGTGTTGAGTTTGATAAGTTCCTTATAGATTTTGGATACTAACCCTTTATCTGATATGTTATTTGCAAATATCTTCTCCCATTCTGTCAGTTGTCTTTTGGTTTTCGGTTTTTGTTTTTTTTCAAAAGCTTTTGATTTTGATGAAGTCCCAGTAGTTCATTTTTGCCCTTGCTTCCCTTGCCTTTGGCAATGTTCCTAGGAAGAAGTTGCTGCGGCTGAGGTCAAAGAGGTTGCTGCCTGTGTTCTCCTTAAGGATTTTGATGGATTCCTGTCTCACATTGAGGTCTTTTATCCATTTGGAGTCTATTTTTGTGTGTGGTGTAAGGAAATGGTCCAGTTTCATTCTTCTGCATGCGGCTGTCCAATTTTCTCAACACCATTTGTTGAAGAGACTTTTTTCCATTGGACATTCTTTCCTGCTTTGTCGAAGATTAGTTGACCATAGCATTGAGGGTCTGTTTTTGGGCTCTTTATTCTGTTCCATTCATCTTTGTGTCTTGTTTTTGTGCCAGTACCATACTGTCTTGATGACAGCTTTGTAATAGAGCTTGAGGTCTAGAATTGTGATGCCACCAACTTTGGCTTTCTTTTTCAACATTCCTCTGGCTATTCGGGGTCTTTTCTGGTTCCATATAAATTTTAGGATTATTTGTTCCATTTCTTTGAAAAAAAAATGGGATTTCATTAAATGTGTAGATTGCTTTAGGTAGCATAGACATTTCCACAATATTTGTTCTTTCAGTTAATGAGCCTGGAACATTTTTCCAATTCTTTGTGTCTTCCTCCATTTCTTTCATGAGTACCTTATAGTTTTCTGAGTACAGGTTCTTTGCCACTTTGGTTAGGTCTATTCCTAGGTATCTTATGGTTTTGGGTGCAGTTGTAAATGGGAACAACTCCTTAATTTCTCTCCTGTCTCGCTGTTGGTGTATAGAAATGCAACTGATTTCTGGGCATTGATTTTATATCCTGACACTTTACTGAATTCCTGTATGAGTTCTAGCAGTTTTGGAGTGGAGTCTTTTGGGTTTTCCACATAAAGTATCATCATATCATCTGCAAAGAGTGAGAGTTTGACTTCTTCTTTGCTGGTTCAGATACCTTTTATTTCTTTTTGTTGTCTTATTGCCGAGCCTAGGACTTCTAGTACTATGTTGAATAGCAGTGGTGATAGTGGGTATCCATCCTGCTGTGTTCCTGACCTTAGGAAAACAGAGAGGAAAAGCTCTCAGTTTTTCCCCATTGAGAATGATATTTGCTGTTGGTTTTTCATAGATGGCTTTGATGATACTGAGGTGTGTACCCTCTATCCCTACACTGTGACAAGTTTTGATCAAGAAAGGATGCTGTACTTTGTCAGTGCTTTTTCAGCAACTATTGAGAGTACCATATGGTTCTTGTTCTTTAATTAATGTATTGTATCACATTGATTTGTGGATGTTGAACCAACCTTGCAGCCCTGGAATAAATCCCACTTGGTCGTAGTGAATAATCCTTTTAATATACTGTTGGATACTATTAGCTAGTATTTTGGTGAGAATTTTTGCATCCGTGTTCATGAAGGATACTGGTCTGTAATTATCCTTTTTGATGGGGTCTTTGTCTGGTTTTGGGATCAAGGTAATGTTGGCCTCATAAAGTGAGTTTGGAAGTATTCCTTCCATTTCTATTTTTTGGGATAGTTTCTGAAGAATAGGTATTAATTCTTCTTTAACTGTTTGGTAGAATTCCCCTGGGAAGCCATCTGTCCCTGGGCTCTTGTTTGTTCAGAGATTTTTGATGACTGATTCAATCTCCTTACTGGTTATGGGTCTGTTCAGGTTTTCTATTTCTTCCCGGCTCAGTTTTGGTAGTTTATACATCTCTAGGAGTGCATCCATTTCTTCCAGATTTTCAAATTTACAGGTGTATAGTTGCTCATAATATGTTCTCAATTGTTTGTATTTCTTTGGTGTCAGTTATGATCTCTCCCCTTTCATTCATGATTTTATTAATTTGGGTCCTTTCTCTTTTCTTTTGGATAAGTCTGGCCAGGGGTTTATCAATCTTACTAATTCTAAGTAAGAAACTAAGAACCAGCTCCTAGTTTCCTAGGTCAGAAGCTCAGTAGGACCAAGAACTATTTTGTCCCCAGCATCGAGCATATTATGAAATAGGCATTTAGTCAGTATTTTTTTTAAAGATTTTATTTATTTATTTGACAGAGATCACAAGTGGACAGAGAGGCAGGCAGAGAGAGAGAGAGAGGGAAGCAGGCTCCTTGCTGAGCAGAGAGCCCGATGCGGGACTTGATCCCAGGACCCTGAGATCATGACCTGAGCCGAAGGCAGCGGCTTAACCCACTGAGCCACCCAGGTACCCTGTCCTGGAAGCTTTTTATCTCTCCTCCTATTTTCAATGACAGTTTAGCTGGATATAGTATTCTTGGCTGCATATTTTTCTCATTTAGTCCTCTGAGTATATCATGCCAGTCCTTTCTGGCCTGCCAGGTCTGTGTCGATAAGTCTGCTATCAGTCTAATATTTCTACCAATGTATGTTACAGACCTCTTGTCCTTAGCTGCTTTCAGGATTTTCTCTTTGTCACTAAGACTTGGAAGTTTTACTATTAGATGATCGGTGTGGATCTATTTTTATTGATTTGAGGGGGGTTCTCTGTGTCTCCTGAATTTTTTTTTTAATTTCTTTTCAGCGTAACAGTATTCATTGTTTTTGCACCACACCCAGTGCTCCATGCAATACGTGCCCTCCTGGATTTTGATGCTTGTTCCCTTTGATATGCTAGGGAAATTCTCTATTATAATTTGCTCCAATATACCTTCAGCTCCTCTCTTTCTTCTTCTTCTGGGATCCTATTTATTCAAATATTGTTTCATCTTGTGTTATCACTTATCTTTTGAATTCTCCCCTTGTGGTCTGGTAGTTTATCTCTTTTTTGCTCAACTTCTTTATTCTCAATCATTTAGTCTTTATATCACTAATTCTCTCTTTTGCCTCATTTATATCAGCATTAAGAGCCTCCATTTTTTATTGTACCTCCCTAATAGCTTTTTTGATTCCAACGTGGTTATATTTTAGTTCTTTTATCTGTCCAGAAAGGGATTCTCTGATATCTTCCCTGCCTTTTTCAAGCCCAGTTAGCACCTTGAGAATCATCATTCTGAGCTCTAGTTCTGACATACTGCCAATGTCCATATTTATTACGTCCCTAGCCATCAGTACTGCCTCTTGTTCTTTTTTTGTAGTGAATTTTTCTGCCTTGTTATTTTATCCAGATAAGAGTATATGAATGAGAGAGTAAAATACTAAAAGGGTGGCAGAGACACCAGAAAAATAATATGCTAACCAAATCGGAGGAGACCTGAAACTGGGGGGAGAAGAAAAGGGGGGAAAAAGTTAAAAAAAAAAATGTGTATTTTGGTCTCTTAGAAGAAACTACCTTTCAAAATTTTTAAAGAAAGAAAAACCTATATGTACAGAAATAAGGGTAAACATGATGAAGGGATGGACTATGACTGTAAAAACGAAAATTAAAAAAGATTTTAAAAAAGGAATTGATAAGCTAAGTTGATTGGAAAAAGAAAAAAAGGAGAGAATTTGATCAGGCTGGAGCTAGATTTACGGTGTATTTTGATCTATTAGAAATTATATCCCAAAATTTTAAGGAAAGAAAACCTATATGTATACAAAAAATAAAGTTAAATATAATGAAGGCATAAAATACGACTATAACAATGAAAATTTTAAAAGTTTTTTTTTAAAAAAAGAATTGATAAGATACTTTTATCAATAGTTAAAAAAAGTTAGTTAAAAAAAGTTAAAAGAGGAAGAGGAAAAGTAAAAAAAAATAGAATAAGAAAAAAAATTAAAAAAATTTAACTTTGCAAGACTGAAGGATCATGAGAAAAAGCCATGAATTCTATAGGTTCTTTTCCCCTAGCCCTGGAGTTCCGCAGTTCTCATTTATCGGTGAACTTGGTCTTGGCTGGATCTTCTTGCTGATCTTCTGGGGGAGGGGCCTGTTGCAGTGATTCTCAAATGTCTTTGCCAGAGGCGGAATTGCACCGCCCTTACCAGGGGCCAGGCTAAGTAATCTGCTCGGGTTTGTTCTTGGTAGCTTTTGTTACCTGAAGGCTTTCTGTAGAGCTTTGGAGGATGGGAATGAAAATGGCAGCCTCCAGTCTCTGGCCTGGAGGAGCCAAGAGCTTGGGGCCCCACTCTTCAGTTTGCGCTCAGAGAAAAGCAGTCAATCCCTCCTGTCTACCTGGTCTCCGGCGGCACTCTGTGCTTATCTGCCACTTGTGGTTTCCCTGCTTGAAGATCAGTGGCCCAACTCTGCCTTGGATCAGGGTTTAAGGTGACCCTGAGCTGAGAGTCCCCAGCTTGTCTCCCATCTCTTTAGCCGGCTTCCCTGCTCTGATACTTGGGGGCTCTGCCACACTCAGACACCCCCAGTCTTTCTGTGACACCACGGGTCCTGAGATCATGCTGTCCCCGTGAAGTCTCCACCCCCACTTAGCCTCTAGAGCCATCCCTCAGTGGAGCCGACTTCTAAAAGTCCTGATTTTGTGCTCCACTGCTCCACTGCTTGCAGGAGCCAGCCCCTCCCCCCATGGTTTATCTTCACATTGCTTCGGATTCACTTCTCTGGACATCCTACCTTCCCCAAAGTGGTCGATTTTCTGTTCCTAAAATTGCTGCTCTTCTTTTCTATCTCCTGTTGAGTTTGTAGGTGTTCAGAATGGTTTGGTAACTATCTAGCTGAACTCCTGGGACCTAATGCTATTTCAGTCTGCTGCTACTCCACCATCTTGGTTCCTCCTTGATATTTCTGTTTTGTTTTGGTTTTTTTTTCATTGATTTTTTTGTTGTTTATATATTTTATACCCATTTCTTGGGAATTTCTCTTACAAGTAATATGTTTTTCAGTTCCATGTGTATACAAGATGCTGTTTTTGTTTGGCTTTAATAAACTGTAAAAAGGAAATTGGTTATTTATTTTCTACTTAAGCTTATTTTCTTGTATAGAAAATATATTACTTGATTCACAATTCAAAGGATTCAGAAGGGTTTTCAGTGAAAAGTTTCCCTCCTATCCTAGTGCCCCAGGCACCCATTTTTCTTCTGTGGCATTCATTGTTGCTAGTTTGTTGTTTTTCTTTCCAAAGATAGTTTATACTTAAAGAAGTAAATGCATATTCTTTTTCTTTTCTTTTTTCTTTTTTGTATTTTGTATGAATAGATAATACAGTTCATACTTTTCTGCATTTTGTTTTTTTTTCATTTAATAATATATCTTGTAAATATTTCCATGTCAGGTATGTAAAGAATTTCTTCATTATTATTTGTGTCTCGTTGTATGATATTTCTTTGTATAAAGGTATCATAATGTATTTAACCACTTGTAGGTTGATGGAATTTTAGATTGCTTCCAATTTTTTTAGCTACCAAAATGCTATAGTGAATGACCATTTTATATTATTTGCACATGTATAAGTGTATCTGTTTCTAAGATGAATTCTGGAAGTAGAATCGCAGGCAAAAATTATGCATTTGCAATTTTGAGAAATGTTACTAAGTTACCCTTCAAATCACATTCCCACTGGTAATATATGATAATTCCAGTTATTCTTACCCTCAAAAGTAGTTACTTCTAAATCTTCTTATTCCAAATACATATTGTAGATGGTACATTTCTTAGATTTAATTTGCTTACTGAATTTCTTTGCCTTGTTGTCTTTTAGGTCTCATACTCTTTCAGGATTTAAACTTTTCTCAATCTCCTTTAAGAAAGGCCTTTTTTCTTGAATGTCTACTAAGTATATAAGAATTGTCTATGCTGTCTCTGGAATCACAGCTTTCTTTGAGTTTGGTGAAGAAAATACTGTAAAACTTGTCATTTATATGACTTAACTCCATACTATATTTAGTTTCTTAAAAGGATGGATATAGGCTCTTGTAAAATTATTTAGTATTTAGCTAGTGGTTTGAGACAGGAGCTTAAAAATTAAATCTCTTGTCATTTTGAGTGTCCTCTTGCTCCTAGCAATGGGGAATACCAGGTAGCAATAAAAACACTATAGACTTTGTAAAATTGTTCTGTTCTCTTTCTTGGCATCTTTGTGGGACACATCTTAAGCAAATTGGTGCTCTTCCTGGATAACCTAAGTGATTTTGATGTGTTTAAGTTGTTGGTAAAAAATGCCAATTTTTGGACCTCTTAAAGATCTCTATTCTATGTCTGGGGGAGGGAGTTTTGAGACAGAGGAATATACATGTAAAAGCACCACTGGGTGATTCTGATACAGATGATGTGAATGGCTATGAGATATATTCATTTGAAGTTTCTGTATACTAAGAGAAATTTAGAGAGCAAAAAGAACCTTCAGTGTTCACTGAACTTTATTTGTAGTCTAGTAGAGCTTCTCACTTAGTAAGTAAACTCTTTTTATACCATTCCTGATAGAGTATCATCTGACCCTATTTTAAAACTGTAATATATGGGTAGTAGTGTTAAAATGTAATGTGAAGTGTAGGATTTAAAACCAATCTGTTCTATTAATTGAATAGCCCCAGTTGTTTAAAAAAAAACAAACCCTCCTGTCATTTGCAAATATCTTTTCCCATTCTGTGGGTTGCCTCTTTGTTTTGTTGACTGTTTCCTTTGCTGTGCAGAAGCTTTTGATCTTGATGAAATCCCAAAAGTTCATTTTCACTTTTGTTTCCTTTGCCTTTGGAGACAGATCTTGAAAGAAGTTGCTGTGGCTAATATCGAAGAGGTTACTGCCTATGTTCTCCTCTAGGATTCTGATGGATTCCTGTCTCACGTTGAGATCTTTTATCCATTTTGAGTTTATCTTTGTGTACGGTGTAAGAGAATGGTCGAGTTTCATTCTTCTACATATGGCTGTCCAATTTTCCCAGCACCATTTATTGAAGAGACTGTCTTTTTTCCACTGTATATTTTTTCCTGTTTTGTCAAAAATTATTTGACCATAGAGTTGAGGGTCCATATCTGGGCTCTCTACTCTGCTCCACTGGTCTATGTGTCTGTTTTGATGCCAGTACTATGCTGTCTTGGTGATCACAGCTTTGTAGTAAAGCTTGAAATCAGGTAACATGATGCCGCCAGTTTTATTATTGTTTTGCAACATTTCCTTAGCAATTCGGGGTCTCTTCTGATTCCATACAAATTTTAGGATTATTTGCTCCAACTCTTTGAAAAATACCGGTGGAATTTTAATTGGAATGGGATTAAAAGTATAGATTGCTCTAGGCAGTATAGACATTTTAACAATGTTTATTATTCTCACACCAGTTAGAATGGCCAAAATTAGCAGGACAGGAAACTACAAGTGTTGGAGAGGATGTGGAGAAAGGGGAACCCTCTTACACTGTTGATGGGAATGCAGGTTGGTGCAGCCACTCTGGAGAACAGTGTGGAGATTCCTCAAGAAATTAAAAATAGAGCTTCCCTATGATCCTGCAATTGCACTGCTGGGTATTTACCCCAGAGATACAGATGTAGTGAAAAGAAGGGCCATCTGTACCCCAATGTTTATAGCAACAATGGCCACGGTCACCAAACTGTGGAAAGAGCCAAGATGCCCTTCAACGGACGAATGGATAAGGAAGATGTGGTATGGAGTATTATGGAGTATTATGCCTCCATCAGAAAGGATGAATACCCAACTTTTGTAGCAACATGGACGGGACTGGAAGAGATTATGCTGAGTGAAATAAGTCAAGCAGAGAGAATCAAATATCATATGGTTTCACTTATTTGTGGAGCATAACAAATAACATGGAGGACATGGGGAGATGGAGAGGAGAAGGGAGTTGAGGGAAATTGGAAGGGGAGGTGAACCATGAGAGACTATGGGCTCTGAAAAACAACCTGAGGGTTTTGAAGGGGCGGGGGGTGGGAGGTTAGGGGAGCCAGTTGGTGGGTATTAAGGAGGGCACATATTGCATGGAGCACTGGGTGTGGTGCAAAAGCAATGAATACTGTTACGCTGAAAAGAAATAAAAATTAAAAAAAAATTACTGCAAAAAACCCAGAAAACAAAAAACCCTCCTTATTTAGCATTGAAATTTGCTTCCCTGTAATTCTGTACTGATAATATAAGTTAAATCTAATTCTTTGAGGATAATTACATCATCCTGTTCTCTCACAATTCTTATGAAATCTTTTATAGTTCTTTATTTAAAATTCTTAAAAACCTTATTAATTATTCTGTTACCATTGGAAGAGTATTATATTTCAATTTCTGTAGACTTTTTATATAATTTTCAATTTTCTGTAGACTTTTTTCTGCAGAATTTTCAATTTCTGTAGACTTTTAAATATACAGAAATGTATATTTCTGTAGACTTTTTAGAAAGTCTACAGAAGCCAATTTTATGCTGTGAGTGTTCTTAGATATTCATTTTATCACTTTATGGTAGTATTCTTTTTTAGGAAAAAAGTTTTAGGCTTGCTAAAAAGACATTTAGTATTATTGAAAAGAAAATAATCCAGGGTAGGATTTCCTGGGTGGCTCAGTCAGTGTCTGACTCTGAGTTTAGCTCAGGTCATGATCTCAGGGTTGTGGGTATCCAGCCCCATCATGGGGCTCTGTGCTCAGTGCCTAGTCTGCTTAAGATTCTCTCCCTCTGCCCTGGCCCCTATTCATGCACATGTACTCTCTTTCTCTCTCTTAAATAAAATAAATAAATAAAATAAATAACATCTTTTTAAAAATGCATATAAAGAAGAAAATCCACTTTGCTTAAGTACTTAAGAGTACTTAAGAGCTGGATTTTAATTGTTTAATTTTCAAGGTTTTTAAAGTATATTTTGAAAATTTGGTATTCTATTATGGTAAGACCATCTGTCTAAAAATTTCAAGAGTGTTTGTACAGAGGTATTTCTGTCCAGTTCTTTTAATACACTAATTTGAATTGTACATTTGGATTATTAAGAATACCAATTGCTAATTCCCTCCTAGTGAAAGAATCTGTTTTAAACATAGTTCATGGACTTTAAAGAAACATTTGATAACCTGAGAGATTCTGTATTTGTTATTTTTTAAGATCAGTAATAGGTTCACAGTGTTAGTAAAATAATTGCCCCAAGTCAATAAGTTTGCCTATTGGCAGAGCCTGGCCTCAAAACCAGTTTTATAACTTTTCATGCTGCTGCTTTTTGTATTAAATTGAGCTCTGATAGCTTTGTCTGAGCATAGCAGGTGACTAGAATCTTACTGCTTTGTCTGTTAAACTTGACATTCTTGAAAGCAGGTGCTTTGACACACTCCTCTTGGTCCAGTTTGTGCTAGGGGGTCAGTAAATGTTTCATGAATAAACAGTCTGAATCAGCATGTTTTATTTTTGAAAGTGCTCTTTTTCTACTTAAAACTAATTCTGCCCAGAACTCTTGAAAAATAAATTTTATGTTTTATGCTTGTTGTATTTTATGTTAACCCAGGAAGCTTTTAAAATAATGTGAGAATGGCATTGGTATTAATATCCCAACCCCTCAAGATTCTAATGTGCATCCAGGATTGATAATTACTGGTCTCTGATAATCTAATCTTTTATATTCTTTTTTCATCAGGTACTTATTAAGGCCCCTACTGTATGCTAGGTGTTGTATACCATCACATTATTCTCAGGGGTACCATTCATGCAATAAAATATAGAGTGAGCATTATGAATACAAAGGCAAGATGCTTCTTGCCTTTATGTCTTCTCCTAGCCACACATTTGTGTTTCACAGGAACTTGAATTGTTTTCTCTGGATGTTCTGTAATATATGGGTGGTGGTGTTAAAATGTAATACCTCAGACTAATTATGATGTTCCAGATGTAAGACAGGTACATAGTTCTTTAATGTTTGATTCTTTGATTTATATACTATATTCTTACTCATGCATCCTCAGTTTTTAATAGCTGTTTGAGCAACCATTTCTGCTGACTTACATTACCCTTATGGTAGATTAATCTCCTCAGAATCTTTACTGTATAAAAAGATGTCCAGGGGCTCCTGGGTGGCTCAGTGGGTTAAAGCCTCTGCTTTCGGCTCAGGTCATGATCCCAGGGTCTTGGGATCGAGCCCCACATCGGGCTCTCTGCTCCACGGAGAGCCTGCTTCCTCTTCTCTCTTCCTGCCTGCCTCTCTCTCCCTGCCAGCCTCTCTTGCCTACTTGTAATCTCTGTCTATAAAATAAATAAATAAAATCTTTAAAAAAAAAAAGATGTCCAGTCAGGTCAGCTATGGTCCTCGATTAGATTTAATTTTTGACTTTACCTTGTGGTTTCATGTTATTTTAGATGACTCGAGATAAATCAAACTTTACCTATTATATGACAATTTCAGAGCTGTATTTTTCTAGGAACAAGATGTAACCAGAAAATAGACTCTTAACTGTAGAGAACAGACAGAGGGGAGAGGGGTGGCAGGTGTGGTGGGGGGAATGGGTGAAATACATTATGGGAATTTAGAGTACACATCTTGATGAGTGCCAAGTAATATAGAGAATTGTTGAATCCATATATTATATACCTGAAACTAATTTAACACTGTATATTAACTATACTGAGATTAAAAAAAACACAAAGGAGTGCTTAGAAAAAGGGTGTCAACAGTAATTCATGTTCTTTTTACATCATTTTCTAGTTTCCAAATAATCATAGTGAGTGTAAAACCACTAGCCACCTCAGCAGTTCCAATGTATGGAAACAAAACTTTGTGATATAATGTCTAGTGGTATGTAAAATGTGTCTTTGAGAGAACTTCTGACCCTCTAAGGAGAAAAGAGATCCAATTTCAAATTATTAATTTTTAAATAGGAATGACTTATCCAAATTCTATTTTAAGTTTATCAACCCACTCTATTATACTACACTAATGATATTACACCTTTTTAAGCATTCTTTCAACAATTATTTTAACCAAAAACTCAAAGATTTTGATATTAGCCACAACTGTAACCAGAAATGGTCATTATTTAAATTGTTTTGTGAAAGTGGAGCACTGTGGTACTGGAATAGTTGTAATTTGTGGCTCATAGATGTGGAAAAATAACTTAATCTCACCAACCATTTCTCAGCCACATTTATTGCTTGTATTATTTGCTAGTTTCATACTGTAATCTGAGAATTCAAGACAGGATGAACCAGTTCTCTCTGACAGAATCTTGTAAAAAGCACTATAATTTTTTTCTGGGTCAGTTCTGGCTCTTCACTTTTAGTCACTGGAATGTCGATTTGTTATTTTCTGTAGAATTTTTTTAATGGAAATTATGACCATTGTTACTTTGTCCTGATTCTGGTAAAAAATACAGAAGTAGCTGCTGAGAAGTAGGAAAGGATAATTTGCAAGAAAAAAATAGACTTTAGACTGTTTCCTTTTTTTTTTTTTTTGGTCTATTGATACTGAACTTCTGGGTGTTTTGTTTTTACTTTCTAGGTGATGGGAATTGCAGTGATACTAGAGGTTTAGAAATTGCTATAAAGCAACGTGTTGATGATGCACTCACTTCAAAACTTCCAATGTTTTATTTGGTCAACAGACCTCATGTTAGTTTAGTACCTTCTGCATATCCACTTCAAACGAACTTGGAATATAAATCCCTGAGTCTGAATTGGGCTCAGGGGGACATTTCTTTGGAGATTGTGGATGGCCTGAGTGGAAAGATCACTGAAAGGTTAGCATTATTAATTTCTTTTAAAATCACATATTTAAGTAGGACACTTGTGATGAGCACTGGTTGTTGGATATAAGTGTTGAATCACTAAATTGTACACCTGAAACTAATACTACACTGTGTTGACTAACTGGAATTTAAATAAAAACTGAAAAAAAATCTTAAGAGAAAATATATTTACCGTACTATATTTATCAGGAAAAAATGTGCATGTAAATGGGCCTGTGCAGTTTAAACCTGTGTTATTCAAGGGTCAACTGTATTTGGAAGGGTCCTGTGCAAGTGTAAGGGGCCCAGAAGGTTAAGCTTTACAATAAATCTACCTCCATCTATCTATACTATAATAAAAACAAAACTCTTAAAAATATTAAGCAAAAATTCATTTTAATGGAACTTTTAAAATTATTCTAAGTTCAGTTTTTTGAATTTTGAACAATAATAATCATTGAGTGTGACTATTTGTAGGCATTGTACTAATTTAAAAAAACATACATTTTTTTTTTTTCCTCATGAGAAGACCTGGAGAATTTCTGTAACTTACTGAAATTACGTAGTAAGTTGAATGGAGAGAGTATTTAAAATCAGTCTCCAGAACCTATATTTTTCTAAGTATCATTTCATGATTTTAATTAATACTAGAATCATATAATGTTTTGTTTTAAAAATTCATTTTCTCTTACTGAATCTGAATTTCTCTAATTCTAAGAACCTGCATTTTGACATGTGTTTTCAAATATTACTTATCTATACTTGAATGTGAGAGCTAATATACTATGTTTATGCTGCCTTCTTACAATAACTGTAGATTAGGTGGTAGTGTTGCTCTTTTACAGATAAATTGATTCAAGCTAGGTTTAGTATCTTTTTTAAAGTCTCCCAAATAGTAACACACCTGGGATTCGTATCTGGACATTTTATTTCCAAAGCCCTTGTCAATAACCATAATATGCTATGCCTTTTAGACATTTCTTTATAACATCCTTGCCATTGATTGTCGAGTAAAACTAAAACTGTACTTTTAGTGTGACCATACATTTATAATGAGGTAATGAATAATGTTAAAATTTTAAATGCCTAAACTGCTTTCTTTCTGAAAGATGGGTTTTAAACTAAGACCACATACAAATGTTTCTCATTATGAACTCAGACATATTATTGATTACTTCAGCTGGTGTGAATTACACTATTCTTACCTTGAATCAGCTGTTAATGAACAAACTATACACAGACAAAACAATTCTTTTTTTTTTTTTTTTTTTTTTT